>OX454416.1:10215806-10461017 GCA_949715475.1 Microchrysa polita | reverse complement strand
AGGCACACGAAATAACTCTTCTCAAGCAAAAAAGCAAATTTAGCCTATAAGTAGGCAATTTACTATAAATAGCCCCCTGATATATACGCAACTTCAGATATAAATTTATAACGCATCCCTTAACGGCTCCACCGAATTTCAGCCATTACATGTTTTATTTATGCAAAATATTCCCATTATTGGCACTATTTTGACCTTTAACTGGTCACTATAACGGAACTATTTGACCGATGAAATTAAAGTATGTACCGTAGGATAGATAATTTGATTAGAAACAAAACTCCTATGCATCACTTTACTGTGGGGTCAACGGTAAGAATGATATGAACGCAAAATGTAAAATTCGCCTATAAGTAGGCAATATACTCCAACTTCCCCCACCCCCACGAATGCGAATACTCAGTTTTAGATAAAAGACATGTCCCCTAACATCTCCAGCAAATTTCAGCTATTGCGTATTTTTTTTAAGTAAACGGCCGTTTTGTGTCTTTAAATACTGTACTAATTCAAGAGTTTTTAATATTGAATCGAGACGGCCTGGTCGTTGTAGAAACAAAGGGTAGCTCCGGAACGATTCTATTGTTGAGCTGGCTGCCTAAGGAGAATTTTTTAAAGACAAACCATTCAAATTGGAGAGCACTTTAATCCTGCTTTCCGACACCCCCATACTTTTCCACAACCAGTTTTACAGGCACACGAAATAACTCTTCTCAAGCAAAAAAGCAAATTTAGCCTATAAGTAGGCAATTTACTTTAAATAGCCCCCTGATATATACGCAACTTCAGATATAAATTTATAACGCATCCCTTAACGGCTCCACCGAATTTCAGCCATTACATGTTTTATTTATGCAAAATATTCCCATTATTGGCACTATTTTGACCTTTAACTGGTCACTATAACGGAACTATTTGACCGATGAAATTAAAGTATGTACCGTAGGATAGATAATTTGATTAGAAACAAAACTCCTATGCATCACTTTACTGTGGGGTCAACGGTAAGAATGATATGAACGCAAAATGTAAAATTCGCCTATAAGTAGGCAATATACTCCAACTTCCCCCACCCCCACGAATGCGAATACTCAGTTTTAGATAAAAGACATGTCCCCTAACATCTCCAGCAAATTTCAGCTATTGCGTATTTTTTTTAAGTAAACGGCCGTTTTGTGTCTTTAAATACTGTACTAATTCAAGAGTTTTTAATATTGAATCGAGACGGCCTGGTCGTTGTAGAAACAAAGGGTAGCTCCGGAACGATTCTATTGTTGAGCTGGCTGCCTAAGGAGAATTTTTTAAAGACAACACAAACATTAATGGTTACAGCGGATTCGAACCCTTGGCAACTTAGAGATATAGTGTCATCTCTCACTAAGCCACCGAATGCCTAAAATAGGTGAGTCATTCACCTTCACGGTACCCTTAGGCTTCATCACCTTGTCCATTTTGCGTCCAGCGTGAGGCTTTTTGGTCATTTTCTGCCCTTATACCAATTCGAAGGGGGAGACCATCATTTTAGGAGAAAATCAAGTTTCGTTTAAGGGGAAGTCACGAGATCGATCTGGCAACAGTGCTAGACTTAATGAAAGATTTTTTTATGTTTCCCCATTTGGGGGCCCCTCTGGCTTGGGGGCCCGTGTTCCGCTGAACACATGGAACACCGTACGTTACGCCACTGTATAAGTAGGTAAATTCCCTTAAAGCTCCTATTAAAGGTTGTATCTTCTTCTATCTCCAAAACGAAAATCTTCTAAAAATTGACATCCTCTTTCAATAAGTGTCATTCGATACTTAATAACAACAACATGTCGACCGCTTCACGAAAATGAATCCAGTTCAAGGGAACACAACATAATGCCATGTTGCCAGGCAACATGAAAGGCGGAATAATTTCTTCAAAGTGCTTCGTGGAATCTTTCACTATATGCAAAATATTGCAAATTGGTCGGCGGCGTGTTTTTTTTTTATTCTCTTCCTGTCTCTTTTTTTTTAGCCGGAAGCCCGGGGAAGGTCCTTTCGTTTCCCTTCGCAACAAGGAAAAAAACTGACTCTAAGGGCTTCCGCTCGGAATTTTCTTTTGTGCTTTTCTAGCGGACACAAAAAGAAAATATTCAATCAATTGCGATTTTTTTTCTCGATGTCGTTCATTCATTTCATGGGCCGATTGGTAGATATAGACTCGCATAAGAGCTCGACGCCATTACCGGTCTGGCGGATGGAAAAATTGAAATGAGGTCGTTGTATCCGTGACTCATAATATTTTTTACTGTTCCTGTACCAGAAATATACGTTCTCTTGGCATTCAAGAGAACGTATTCGCAAAAAAAAAAAAAAAATATCCAAGGATGATGAAGGCAAAAAAAAAACTAGAAACGAAAAACGGAAAATCACTTTTGATGCCTACCTAACTACATATACTGCACACGATTCGATTCATCCGTCCCAGGGCTCGAGAAGAACGTTCTATCAAAGTAACTTCTTGTTATGGTGCCTCCGCAAGAAATCGTATACACAGTCCTATGGACGTCGGAAGTCAAATTATATCCACTATCAGCAGAAAAGGACGATTTCTCGATAGATAATATCAATTCGTTGCGAGATGTAATGGATGGAAAGCTATCGATCCGCCGTGAACTTGAGCAATCGATTTCATCATCATGCACACTACAGCCGCGCGTCTCGTCCCATCGTATTTACTTAATCCGGAGAAATAGAAAAGATAGGAATCGAAAATTTCATGAATGGGTTGTGATTGGTTGGGTGGATTCGATGAAATAAATAGCTGATTGGAGTAAATGGTAAACGGTCGACTTTTTTCCCTTAAAGTCCTTATCAATTTTGAATCCATTGAACGATGTTATCATTGGTCTGATCTATGGTTATTAACCTACGGATCGATGAATATATCACAATGCATAGAGGATAGTGGTTATCATTTCAAGTTTATGGAGATTTCCATGCTAAGTAAATTACGAAGTAATCTGAGAATTGATTGAAATGGGATAGTAATCTGTTTTCATTGTACTGACATTGGGATTTGGAATCAATCATCATCGATTTAATGTTAAAATTGAATTGTTAACGAGCTATTGTCGAAGAATACAGAATGCCGTATAGTAAAAAGCTTCGGTCGCGGAAGCTCCCGGAACAATGTACTTGTGAAACGGATGCTAATTTTTAGTTTTTTTTTCAGTTTTTCCCATAACAACGTCTACTGGTTGTTACAAAAGCTGTGAAAACATCATTGAATTTTAAATTTTTTCAATTTTCAAATTTTCGGATTATCAAGTTTTCAAAATTTCGAATTTTTGAGTTTTACCTTAGTGTACTCCCTTAAACAGACACTATCTTCATCTTTGCTTCTTTATACCGCTCCATGTCGTCGCGTTGCTTTGCCTTCGGTATAAGCACATAGCCCGTTTTGACGGTAATTTCTCAGGCGTGTCACGCCGAGACCACAATAACCTCTCCGAGAGACTACGATTTCTCAAAATTTTAATTCTGATTACTACACACTACTTTGTGTTGGATACTCTCAAAGCTGAAACATAATAAATTGATATCCACCCAATCGTCTCAACACCGAGAAAAACCCAATTAAATTTATGCAAGTGAATTAGCTCATAATGTTTGCTCGCCATGTTGACATCTCTCGACTCATGTTCGTACAACAACTCGCCATCGAATGATGCTTCCTGACTCTTGTAGCATGAATATTGGTCTGGCCGGAGGAAGTAATCTAAACAAGCCAAGCCCCCATGTACGGCTCTGATTACAAGCAATACCTTCCTTCCTATAGTTGAACTCAATCTCTTTACTCTATAGTCCTTTTACTAGTCCTTCAGTTAAGTGGACTACGAGGCAATCTTGCTGCAACAGTTTTATAACAACTGCAAACAGATGCAACAAATGCAATACTGTATAGAGGATCCGACGACATGTCCTTTTGTTTGTCGATGGTCAACGGTGAGATGTCCCGACATAGACACGACGAAAGGTACCTACTCGGCTAATTGGAAATTATTGGAATTGCCCTCTTCGAGTTACGTTAATTAACTTATGCAGTATTGAGTAAACTGCGCTGCTGCTAATGCAAACAGCATGCTTAGTGACGAAGTTGCGTGGATACCAAATTACTCCGAACGGAAAAAGGATCATATGGTTTTTCTCCGCCCGTATTCCTGAAATATGACGAAATTATACAAAAGCGCACAGATATTACAACCAAAATAAACCCTATACCCTGCTGATGATAATTCAATTCACGCATAATCAACTCCTTACCATTCCATTCAAATTTTCTTGGATTGCTTCCAGACCAGGCTATAAAATTCATTTGTTTATGCCATTCACCTGAAAAATACCGAAATACAGCGAATTCACGGTGTCGTTCTGCTTCGTCGGTTTTCTCTGGTTTTTGCGCTCCATTCCCCACATCAGGACAAAAATGCGCCCGTATCCGTATTTCTTTCGATGGCCGTTTTTTGCCGTTAATTCATAATTGAATTCTTCTTCTGTTGAAATGGCAATGATAACATCTGGCATTGGGCAACGTGTAAATTTACACCTTTTTTTTCGCAGCAGGAGTTCGGAAATCATAAGTCTACCAATCAATTCAAGACTGGTTTTTTCACGGTAGTTTTTTTTTTTAGATTATTTTTTTTATTCTTTACGGTTCGTCCTGCTGTTCACTTTCGATTGGCTTCCTGACTTTTTCGGTCATTTCCGACTGCCGCTGGTGGCGGTGTTCGAATCCAGTCACGAAACGAATTAATGGCGCGTGTAATTAAATTAGAGATTTATGGGTGGCAGCTTGTAAAGGTGTTCCGACAAATGGTTCGTGTTTGCTACAAGCACTCGCCAAAAAAAAAGGAAGAAACGCACACAAGTTTAATTTCATGACATTCCATGGAATTAAAAAAGTTTGCCATTTTTCCCGATACCGTAAAGTTCTCGCCTAGCCCGCGAATTTTGAAACCGCACAACGTACACGCTGTATACGGGCGCCTTTTTTGATGGCTGGCTTTATACGACATACATTCTGCCGACAACCGAAGGATCATGTAACGGGCCAATGACCAGTACTGAATTCCACTAGCGCTATATGCTATGCCGCCCTATGACTAACGTGAATTGAATTGGCTTTGGATTTGCATGAAAACTTAATCGGGAAAAGTTCGATTTAATGATTAGCCAGCGCAAATGGAAATGACACGGGCTGAGAGTGACATTAACTTTCCAAATTAATTTTTAGGGGGCGAGCTATGTATACGAAAACAGCAGCAGAATAGTAAAATTGGAACAATTTCTGAGGATAAAGAAAGTTCGATTTTTAAAAGATTGTCGGGGTACTTTTTAAAATGTTTTATAGGTCACGTAAAACATTCTAATTTCTTGTTAATCAGCACGGAATTGCAGATGTGGTATTTGCCCAAAGATTCGCTTAAATTTTAGGTTTTGAAGTGAACCAAAGTTCTTACTCCCTCAATTCTAAGCTAGGACTGTCTAGACATGGCGTTTAGATGGTTTTACGAAAGAAATAACATGAAAGAGTGACTTCATTTCTTTAGCGTAAAGTATGGTGCTCCATCGGGGACGTAGCTAAGGGAGGCTCCATGGGGTCCGAATCCCTCCCAAATTGTTTACAAAAATCATTCGAATTTATTTGATGATAAAATGGAACTGGAAATATGCATCCATAATAATTCAGCAAATTTAATCAGACTTTGTGTCAGGAGATGATTGTATATTTACCAAATGCCAAATGACATTTGACAAATAACTCATCTAATATCTGCCAAAACATTCAGGCCAAAAGGTCAGACATTGGGATGGCTGGCGTGCTACATCAATACAGAGTAAAAAAAATATTTACAATGAAAAAAAAACGAGACCGAGGCTAATTTCTGGCGCGGCCGAAATTTGAATACCCGTCACATTTGAATGAAGCTTTAAGCTTCTTTTGTGTTAACAATTTCTACCGCAGCCCTATGACGTGTTCCGATTCCATCTGTTCTTAGATGCCTTGAGGCTAGTCCAGGATGAATTGGGTGAATTTTGGTTAAGATTCAAAAAGAAACATGAACCATATATTTGGGGTTGGTTTTTATGACAGCCCTATGACGTAGTGTTTCGATTTCATCCGTTCCTAGATATTTTTTAAGGCTTTGCTAGAAACACATTTGGGTAAAGTTTGGTTAAGTTCGAATTCAAAAGGAAAAAGTTTTTCTTAGCAGAACTTAATTTTCAGACGTTGGTTTGTATGGCAGCCCTATGAGGTAATGTTCCGATTCCATCCGTTCCTAGATATGTTTTGAGGCTTTACTAGAAACAGATTTGGGTGAAGTTTGGTTGAGATTGGTACATAAAGAGAAAAGTTTTTCTTAGAAGAACCTAATCAGGGGTTGGTTTGTATGGCATGGTCCGATTCCATTCGTTCCAACATATATACAGGGTACACTAAAAAGAAACTTGTATACAAAATTTCAGCCCGATAGCTTCAAAACTGAGGGACTAGTTTGCGTTGCAACAGACGGACAGACAGACAGACGGACATCACTCAATCGATTTCTCTCGTCACATTGATCAATAATATATAATAGTCTATATAGTCGGAGATGCTTCCTTCTGTGCGTTGCAAACTTCATGACAAAGTTAATATACCCTTTCCCATAGTGACGGGTATAATGAAGCTAAAATCTTTGGGTATTGGAAGGGGTCACCCTCATCGATTTGGCCCAGAGCCACCAGAATGCTAAGGCCGGCTCTTATGTCAAGTTTGACCGCTCTAGAGTCAATATTTACGGAGATATAGGCAATTTTGTGTTTTTAAGTGAACATTTTCTAAAATGGGTTTTGAAAGAGTCGATGTAGAGCGCATTTAGAGCTATATTTTGCTGAAAAAATCCACCTGTCACGGTTGCATTATAATTCGCGTCCGCATGTTTCAGGTTATGGGACAATACCATTTTGGTTGGAGATTTATTTGAAAAGAAGACCAAGCTTTAAACACTTCGAAATCTTGTATTTGGTGAGGAAATCACCTGGATGTGAAATTACGTAAACTTACTAATTTCAACAAAACAAACAAATGTTTGTCTACCCCTAGCCACTTTTTTGGCCGAAATTAATTTATGTCAGGTCAGCCTAACAATTTTGGCTACCAAGGTTAATGTGAGCAACCAAACGACTGACGTGTGTTCTAATAAGCTATCCAGTGTCGGATTAAGAAAGCGCGGGCCCGTGGCAAATGTTGACCGCGGGGCCTATAGAACTTCGATTAACGAAACTATTAAAGGGGTCCTAAAATTAATATTTCGTTTAATAAGTGATTTCTCATGGGTTTTTCCCTCTTTTTTTTTTAATTATCATGTATTTCGTGCAAGCAAATATCAGCATTACAGCCTTGCAATATACGACGAATGTGCAATAAAAGAATTGCTATTATGATATTTAGAGGTAAGATGTTTGGTAAGCCATTGTAGGTACTCGTGATTCTCGGAACTCTCTGCACTCTACATTTACAATGTCTCATTAACAGGAAACTTTAAAAAACATCAATATAAAATGAAGAATCTTCCATAATTAATTTTGCAAGGGAAAAATTAACATTTTCATGTAAAAAGTACATCTATTCGCAAAAATTAGCAATTTAGCCGAAATTCGTATATATTTCGTAAGATCGAAATTTCCGAAACATTAATGACAATTTGCTAGGAACGCCGATCGGTATTACTGAAAGCCAAATACCTACATATTTCCACTGACACAATACACGCATAGTGGTTTCGATTCACATTCTAGCGGGACATAAATCAAAAGAGTGAGTATGCGATTAGGTACTGAAGATTTAGATGGGCAATACATTTGCACACATCAATATAGAATATAGAAATAACAATTACATCTTTCATGCACAGTGGCGTACTTTTCAATGCATTATGAAAATGGGCGCTAAATTATCGGTTTTGGTAATGATTCAAAATCGTTTGACAAAAATGTTTTTCATTTAAGTGTGTAAGTTTGACATTTTTTTATTTTATTAGTAAAATCGAATTTCTGTAGACAAATTATACTTATTTGGCAGAGAACAATTGATTTTAGAAATCCCTTTTTGGACCACCTCTGAAAATTTAAAAATTCGTCATTTTCTGAAAAGCGATAAAATATGGGAAAATATTTCATTATAGAAGTGTTGCCTATTACGTGGATTGAATTGTCTCTTGTCAGGCTTACTCAGGTTCATAGAAGGTTACGACCAACATCTACCTTAAAGAAGGCCCATAATAAAGATACTAACGTAGCGCATATACCAGAAGGCCAAATTTACGTTAACACCTTCCACATTTATTCGGTTTTACTAATTGAAATAATTTTTTTTGGAAAACTTACACACTTAAATGAAAACCAACATTTTTGTGAAACAATTTTAAATAATTTTTTCATAACGTTTCAAGCGGTACATCACAGGCCACAGTGAATGAGAGATATAATCCTAATTTTGAAATTCTATGGATGTGTGTAAATACATTTCACAATATGAAATCCAAAAATGTATGTCTCTCTCTCTCTCGTGAATCTGAAACACTGTGGACGTAGGTTCAGTGGAATGCCATCATGAATTAGAAAGAAATATTTCTGCATTTTTATGCAATATAAATCTTGCTATAATTTTGGAACACCCTAGCGTAAATTGTTCAACGATAACGTGCAATAGCAATTTAGAAGGGATTTTTTTTTGTTTGGGAAAACGGCAGGCCCCTTAAAGCGCGGGGCCCGTGGCACCTTCTGCCACGTGGTGAATCCGGCACTGCAGCTATCCAAAATTTGGTGGAAATTAATTCACAAATAGTACGTACCTATGTTCCCTGTGTTCAGTAGAACATGGGCCCCAAAACATTAAGATTATTTCCTTTGGTAGATCGTTGATTAACTGCTTATTCTTAATACATCTACTTTTATTGGGACACCTACATAATCCCGACCGTTTGCAATCCCGCTTTTTATAAAAAATCCCGTTAAACATAATCCCGACATTACTAAATCGCGTCACTTTAAAATCCCGCCATTATAAAATCCCGTCATTACAAAATCCCGCCATATCAAAATCCCGCCCGCTAAAAACCCCGCCGTTTTAGAATTCCGCCAGTCGATAGTGAAATAATCCCGCCAAAATACCGCCAAAAATTATTTTCATTACTAACCAAAAAATCAATGTGATCAATGTGATTCCCAGCGTTAATGCGATACTTTCTCTTAACACAAATCCGTCGGAATGTTTGATAAAGATGACAATTTAGCCCCCACAAAAAAAGAAGCTAATACAGGGAATACTTAAGTCTCGACTACCGAAAGACCACACCAGCTATTTTTCAAATTAAGTCACACGATTCGTTGGTCTCCGAGAATTAAGTATGCGAGGGTACCATTTATTTTAACGGTAAATGTGGTGTTGCTTTTTAATATCCCGTCATAGAAGGTAAGTAGAAGTAAGTGTCATAAATCGCCCGATTTTTGAAAGAATACCTTCTATGACGGGATATTAAAAAGCGGGATATTGAAAAGCGGTATTTTGAATCAGCGGGTTATTGAAATGGCGGGATATTAAATTGGCGGGTTTTTGATTAGACGGGATTTCAATTGAGCGGGATTTTCAACTGGCGGGACATTGAAATGGCGGGATTTTGAAAAACGGGAATATGATGGGCGGGATATCGTAGCCAACCCAGTTTTATTAGCCTGCTATTCAAAACGAAGCCAGCCGCAGAATTTAATTTAATAGGGGATTTACACTATCGAAGTAGATTAAAAAATAACAAGGAAGTTGTCCCTCAAACTTGAAAAGTGTGGATATCAGTTTTTTCTGGTTCAGAAGAATGTTGAAAATAAGTTGAAGGCTCTTGAAGGTTTTTGCGTAAAATTTTGGCATTGTGAATCTGTTTGTTGCTTATTTAAATTTTGAAGGGAAAGTTACTACTGCATCACGAACAATATGTTGATAAAGGATAACTGTCGATTAATTGCCCAAAATAAGAAAGTCTTCTTGTTTTAATTATGGGACTTATGAAATCAAGAAACAGATGTTGCCGGTAAACCCTTCAGTCCAGTGATAATGACTCTGCAATTTTCCTCGGTTCAGGTCAATTTGACCCTTCCCCGTTGGGCTAACTCGCCTTAGGCATAAATATACCAACGAGTGGTGAGAGTTTAACTTGGGCAGGGTCATCAAAGGTCTATATGTGAGTTAGATGATGTGATCCTCAGATCAAGAGTCTAGAATCAGTATCTGTTATGAGACAGGCATGTAGCAGGGTTCTCAGATCTACTGCAATTTTTGCGAAATTTTTTCATATACAACTATACTATTTCTCCAATAGTTCCAGTATTAGAAGGTTTCCATTTCATTTTTATTATTCTGTGGAGGTTTTCAGCCAGAGAAGGCTGCTGATTTTCTATAGGGCGTACGAGTATATATGTAATACAGTACTTGCGGTAAACTAAGAAACAAACGCGTTGGTTAAGTCCATGCGAGTCCAAACGAGTCCTTTTAATGATGAAGGGTGTCATAGGCGACGTTTGAGATAAGAAATGACTAAGTTGAAACTCCATTGAATCGCGAAAAATTCTAAGATGTGTCAAATTGCTTGTCGTTGCCACTAAATTGATTAACAGAGTATCAATTTGATTGGTTTTTTGTTAGGGGGCGTTAATACTTGGTGACCTGCTACGCTAATACTGGGCATAACAATTTGTTCGATCTACTGCAAAAAATAAGCAAATACTGCGGATTTTTCTCTGCATACTTCGATTTTATTTTCTGAAGTGAGAACCCTGGCATCTAGGTGCTCTCTTCATAAATAGTTGAGAAATTTTCAAATTTCAATTTATGTATCAGAAAATTAAAAAATCACTTTTGGAACCGTTGCTCTTACTCATCGGTAGTGCTTTAAATGCGGTTTTCACGCCACCCAAATAAGGATATTATTTCTTAAAATTGGGTAATTTTTTTTTTTGACATTATTTCTGCTGTAAAACTTCTTATCCAGTGGATCCAATAAAAGAATTCAAGGGAAGTAAAATATACATATATAACAACAGAAAATTCTCTAAAAGCAAAAACAACCAAAAATTCACCGTTTTATTACTATTCGAAAAATATTCTACATGTTGCAACAACTCTCCTTTTATATCTCACCAACTGAATACGACACCTGACAGGTGTTAAGCTTCAACTCTTATTTAAAAGCAACTTAGAAGATTTCCTACGAGACAAAATCAAACTAATTAACACTGCACAGTATACCGAAAAGTAATCCTGCACCTCTTAAGTAGTTACACACAGAAATCTTGTTTTGAAAATTATACGGTAGAAATGTATCTGTTTTCTATGGTCGTCATAATAATAACACAAACAAGGACCAACTGCTGTTTCACACTGAAACGGGCAGCTCCTGGGGCAGATAATAAAGGTTTAGTGCAGGAAATGAGTTGAACTAGACTTTGTAGAAAGTGGTCGTGCTGTTCTCTTTCTCTTCAGAACGTTTATGTAGTCCTCAATAGTACATTTAACAAGTCCACACTAAAATGAGTGTTCAAAGAACAGAACAGCTAGTGAAGAAGTGAATGCTAGGATCCCAGAAAGAAAAGTGGGAATATGTGTTTCGTTAGTATTGGGATACGAAATGCTTCATAATATTGTACGTTAGAGGAATAAAAACAAAGACAAAAGGCCATAGACTCTTCTGCGCTGAGACAAATACAGGCATCTACGTCTGAATACTCGGAAAAGATTTTCGATTTCTGCACTAGAAAATTATATACATAGTATTTACCATTGCCAACTGGTTGGTTTCCTGGTTGGTTTCACCCTATATTGATAAATAAAGACACCTACAACCAGGGCTACATCATACTGACTTTGAATGGTATAATACTCTGAAAGGAAATCCATTTCCCTCGAAATAATGAAATACCCAACGGTCGGCCGTCGTCGTTTCATTTGTGAAAGGCACTTTAGTGTGAAAGGCTGTTGTGAAGAAAACGTTTTTCGAACTCAAACCCAAAAACCCACTAAATGTGCTACTTATACGCTTCTTCGTTGTTGTTCATGTATATTTTCGTATAGGCGAGTACGTACATATCGTCCAAGTGTGTTTCACTTTGGCCACGATTTTCGTCTCTCTATAATACTATAAAAGCAGGAAACTCTCCCGCTGATTGTGAACGTAATTTCAGCGTAAGTAAGACCAAGAGACCGTCATAGAGACCATAGAGATTTCGTGGCAAGGACCTTCCACACAACGGGAGTGGTTTGAAAGCAGTAAACACTAGAAAGCACTTTTACTAAGAGTTTCAGAGACCACACAAAAGGGGTTTTATTGCTGTCGAAATATAGAGAGTTTCGCCACATACTCGCCTATAAAACACAACATAAGGGAAGAATCATCAGATTGAAGAGGCGCACCCACGTATCCTTTACATTGAAGATAGTGGCCGTCGTATACGTATATACGAGACAGACGAATATATACATATATACGTATGTGGATGCTTCGCATATGTATCAAAGGCTCAACGGCCTTGCATTAGAGTTAGAGGCCAGATATAACTACAGACACTTGTATACCGCATAATCCTAATCTTGTCCGATATTGTAGCAAATTATTTGTTGTTGCTGCTAAGGTACAGTAAAGTCCTTTTTCACTAATGAGCTGTTAAATTCTCTCGAACATGCTACGTACTTATAGCCTAAACTCTTCATTGGGGATGTATTATGTTAATCACAGGGAAATTGGAGAAAATCAAAGTTCATTGCATTGGCTCATTTTCTGCTCCAAGATGTAGTTCTTTGAATTATTTCGTTTATCATTTTTGTGATTTGAAAAGATTATTAATTCAAATTTTTATCAAAGAGGAGAATAGCACTTTCATATGCGCCTCTTAAACTAGCTAAGAAGATTAAAAATAAACTTCAAAAAGGCTTGGAAACGTCATAAGTGAATGACTTAATTTTTCAGCCATGTCACCGATAAACCTTGATCTCTGTAAAGGATAACGGATTTAGTTCACATATTCTAACAACACTATCTTCGTCACAAAAATGTATATCAAACGCAGTGTAACGTTTGCTTGGATTATATTACACGTCACCGCGACAACGCAACTGAGTCCTCATTTCAAGTTTATTCCATTCGAACAAAGTACCATCCTCATATTTCACATTAAATTATTTACGTCCCGGAAAATTAACTGCAAAGCTGCCTATTCTTTTCTGCACTCTTTTTTTTTAATGGGATTCATAACGCCATTGTTCTCTGACGGGAGTATCTCTCGCAAAACCATCATACCCGCTCAAATATTGTATTTAATATGGTACCCGCTAGAGGGCTTCTCAATGCGGTTAGGCCCGGCCGACCGACGACGACGTAGCCCATTTTACAGGACTATCATCATGTAATACGGGTATGTCCGCCAGAAATGGGTCATTTTAGTTGGGTATATACGAGCCACTTAATTAGTTCCATTATAACGCGTTGTGCTTATTAATGATAATTAACGACTATAGTGGATTTACACATTTGGCGCTCGTTTCGGGCCAAATTATTATCAAAAGCCTCATAATCGCAACAGTTATAAGTTGATAAAAATTGTGCCAAGCTAACAAAGAATCCTTTATCGTTCTATTCCGTTGGTGTGGTGAGGTCGTTTTTAATTTTCTCGTGTTAGGGCAAGGGAAGGTTTGAAAATTATGGTTGTTTTCTTTATATGAATTAATGGAGGGTAGTGCATTTTAAATTCAAAATATAGAAGGGTTGTGTACATGCTTAAAGCAATTAGCTTTAAATGTAATGAATATTGTTGACAGCAAATAGGCCATTTACTGTGATATGAATAAATGGATAAACATTTCAGACATTCTGCAGAAGGCACTTGTATTGTGAACCACGAAAATGATATTTCAGCTAAGGATCTACAAATCTTCGTAAATATTTGAGATTTTTTTCAGAAACTTGCCAAAAAATATATTATAGGCCCTTTGAATCGTAGGTATATATACCATTAAGTCTCATCTCTAAAAAAAAAAAAAAAAACAATAAATCCTTCGTATAAAAAATAAAAAATAAAAATTGTTATCGTTAGATCATAAACAACAAAATTTCTTTTTCCACCATCCAACTTCTCCGTTGTTCTGCCATCCCAGTCTTAATGTCGCTATACGAATCGGTAAGGATAAAAGGCAACAAAACAAACGATGGCTAAAAATTAATGATGGTTTTTAGCGGTTGAATTTTAAAAAGGATGCCATAAACGCGCAAATACATAATGCCTTTGAGGACAGAATGTTTTAGTTTCACCGCACAGATTGTGGAATATACATAGATTGACAAAAATCACTGAAAGCTTTTCATTAATCATTAAAGGATACCTTCAACCGATACGACGCGACGACGGCTATGACAGAAATGAGCTGAAATTAAATCTTTGTGAAGCACGTGCGCGATCCGTCTCACTCTCTGTAGCTAACAGCCTGGTTTTCATGACTTCCCGAAATGTAAATCTCACTCCAGTCAAATTGTGCCGTGGTGAAATTTTAATTAACCTACCCAAAAACCCTTTCAAGAGCGATGTCACTTGTCGTGTTGTGTTAATTTGTTAAGTGTGTCCAATTTATGTTGGAAATTTGTCATTGATTAATATTTATTGATGATGGATTGGCATCAATTGAAAGCTTTTTCCTAGTGCCATGTGAATGCAATGTACGTCTTTAAAAGGGTAGCGACAAAGTTATGAATTGTTATTAAATCGAATTCTTCTGCCTTAAATTGAGGAAAATACACCGTTCATGGAGTCCTAGGATACTCCAGCAAAGAAGTATTTTATATTTAACGTTTTCACGACTCGCTACATCTGTCACCTCAATGCACCCGTAAGGGGGTAGACGGTAGATAAAGGTGGAAAGGCTGATTCCTATATCTTCTTCAGTTGTGGCATAACTGCGGTCCCTTAGCTATGCAGGAGGAGCCTCATAGGTTGAACGGTTCCGGCCCATTCCTATTTTTCTCCACGGGGCGTTACCTTCCCGCATTATCCGAGTAATCTCGGAGAGACGAAAACTCTCCTGGCATCGTACAGATTGGGCCATGTATTTGCGGACGGATCTCCTTTCCCCTCCCTCCCCCGTTCGCATATACATGGTCAGATCGGTACGAAGCTAATTACAAAAAATCACCCTGGAAAGTGTCGATCTCCAGTTTTATTGTTCCCCCCTATGCGGAGATATTCTGGTCTCCGTGCTCAAAGGCTAAGCGACTTGAGTATCCCCGCATAGGGAGGTACTCAGACGAACACCTAATCCATGGTGGAACAGCGTACGCCAAGGGATGCGTGGTCAAGAGGGTGCTTGATCGCTAGTATGCGGACTCCGGGAAGTGTCGACCCCCGGATTCATCTGGACTATGGGAAGGAAACCCTAAACAACAAACCTAAAATGAAAGATGAAATACTGACCAAAACTTACGGTGCAGGGCCTCGGAAACCCAGTGCCGGCGGCTGTGGGAGTGAGCAAGCAATTCACGAAGATAAGGACAAGACCTGACGCGATGATCATTTCCCAGTCGGAAGCAATACGCCGATATCCTAAAGAGGGTGAAGTCGGAATTACGACTGAAAGAAATGGGAGATACCGTTTCACGAATCCGTCGAACAAGAAACGGGGAACTCTTGTTCAAACTGAAAACCCGCGGTGGCGATTCAGTGGATGGATACAAGGCAATTGTAACGGATCTGTTGGGATTGAATCCATCTAGCGTCAGAGCCTTGCGGCAGGAGACGAGGATAGAGGTTCTTGATCTCGATGAGGTCACAACTAGGGATGACGTACGGGCGGCGTTCGTAGATAAATTGGAAGTGGAGATTCCTCTCGACGCCGTGAAGTCGTTGAGGAAGGCATACGGTGGCACACAAAAAGCAATTATAAGCTTGCCTACAGATGTGGCCAACAAAGTTGTAGAAGTGGGCAAAGTGAAAGTGGGATGGACGATCTGTAGGGTAAAATGGCAAATCTCTCCGAGGAGATGCTTTAAGTGTCTGGCATTTGGCCACGTTGCGAGGGACTGTAATAGCCAGCAAGATCGGTCGAAATTTGTTTTTCAAGTGTGGTGAAATGCCACAAAGCGGCATCTTGCGACAAAGAGCCCAAATGCATTTTCTGCAAAGAGGCAGCTAGGGCCACCACAAGCACAAGCACTGGATGCGTCAAATGCCCAGTATATCAGGAGGCCATCAAAATAATCCCTAAATGAGGTTCTTGCAGCTTAACTTGAATCACTGCCAGGCAGCTCAAGACCTGTTATCACAGACGGTAAAAGAAAAGGAGGTAGACGTTGCAATTATCTGCGACCAATATAAAAATCTGCGTAGTTCGGTCTGGATCGCAGACAAGGACATCGAGGTAGCAATTTGGACTTGTGGACGTTATGTATTCCAGCAGGGTGTATCGGGAGGGTTAAAGGTTAGTGTTCGTAGAGACGACTCATGGGATCATCGCTCAGCGATCGAAGTGAAACCACCGGTTTTGAGCACTATATGGGTATATTTTCTATACAGACATATTCCTTTAGTCCATAGTCGATACTAGGAAACTAGAACCATTCAAAAAATATTTAAATACGGCTCGAAATTGGATGCAAAACTACGATCGCTGAGCGATGATCCCATGAGTCGTCTCTACGAACACAAACCTTAAGTGATCACAGCTAGGATCAACGGCGTTTACGTGTATAGCTGCTATGCGGCCACGGTGGAGTGACACAGAGTTCGAGTGTTTTTTGGACGCACTTGTGCACGACGCAAGTACCCACACACCCGTGATAATTGCGAGAGACTTTAAGGCGTGGGCTCGGGAATGGCGCAGCCGCGAAACAAATAAGCGGGGACGGACAGTTTTGGGCGCTTTCTCCCGGCTCGATATTGTTCTAATGAACTCGGGGAACGTTAACACCTTTAGGAGGGGAAATACGGGGTCCATTATCGACCTCGTAAGCAGTTCTTTAGTCACAACCACGGAGTGGCAAGTTAGTGAGCATTATACGCACAGCGACCACCAGGCAATTATATTCTCGATAGCGGATAGGTCACATATGAGTACAACGACAGCTCCAACTGAGGGATGGTCTACGAGACGCTTCGATGAAGATTCGTTCATAGAAACCCCATCCAGTTTAGGTACAACTAACGAAATGTATATACATTGACACGTCAGTAGCCAATTCTATTTTCAATGCAATCTCCTTCATAATGGAACGAGGAGGGATGCGAGGGTCCGAGGGAACAGTTTGCATCAATCAAAGGCTAATGGAAACATATTTTACACAAACAGTAAATTTTATGCGTAATAAACGCACTTTCAGGATATCCGATCAGAGGCTTATTGACTATTTGTTCAGCAAAGCAGCCGGCACCTTAACGTATTCAGTCAGGTGTTTGTGTGTAATCAGCGCGCAGCAATTGACTTATTTCTCGCAACAGTGCAATTTCTATCCATAATGGAGAAATGAACTTGATTGTCCATCATGGGAGAATAAGAACATACAAATTTTACTAAGTCTCTACACCAGGGGTGTCAAACTCGAAAACTGGCCTGGGCCAAATATTTCTGTCTTTAGTTTTGCGCGGGCCGCAGGATTAAAGATGCATATAGACAATTTTTATAAAATTTGACGAAAGAAAAATTCTTTGAAAATATGACCATATATCAGAGTCACTAATGACCTGGGGATTATATACTTTAAAAGTGGCAAAATGTTCTTCAAACAAATTTTGAAACTTTAGACAAAAAGTTAAAATGCGTAATTTTAGTTGATCGATCAGTAATTAAATTCCACCAAATTTTGGACAGTTGATCAGAACAAACCGCCGATTGGTCGTCCGGAAACATCCAGGAGAAAAATGGAATAATAGGCTGAAATTTTTATGTTTACGAAATTACACATCCACGTGATTTCCTCGATAAACTTGGTCTTCTTTTCAAATAAATTTCAATCCAAACCGTGGTAGATAATTATAAGGTTCGACAATGCCAACAATTTTTTTCCGAACCGAATTTCGGGACAAATCAATTCAACGAAGAGGCCTAATATTTCCCTGCTCAAAAAACCCGTCCGCAAATGTACCTTAAATATCCCTCAGAAATTTGTTTATAGAACATAGAGGAAGATTTCCAAAATACGTAGATTAAGCTGCATTAGCCACAGACTCTTGACGAATTTAAGTGAATTTTTTAGACTTGAGCTTAACGCCTCACATGTTTAATTTTTCGCATTTGTGCTGATACACATTGTGTTTCTTTGACCTGCCCGCGGGCCGCACAAAACTGCGAGGTGGGCCGCATGCGGCCCGCGGGCCCCAAGTTTGACATGCCTGCTCTACACATAAATGAATTTACACATACGTTCGATATATCTGTATAATGAAGATGGGTGATTTATACAGCACAATTATTTACAGTGTTCACTTATTAATTTACTTAAGTTAGAGAACTATTTATACCTATATTGGTTTGGCTCCACTTAAATTACACTCCGGCTATAGGAGGAAATTCCCCTGAATATGCGCCTCCTGGAAATGGAAAAAATGGCCAACGAATTGTTCCATTGAATGGATCGGTGGCGGTAGATGGCGGGAAATCAAATTTGAAATTGCAATGTGACACCTGTAGAGATGTTCTTATATGATTGCAATGACAACCGTAATTCATTCATTTCATTTCATTCATCAATTATACAAATTTATTTTGCATTTTGGTAACGTTTCTGAACACTGAATAGTGTCTGTAATTATTCGCGTCACCAAAACAATTTCACTTTCAAGATTCGAAACTGAACAGAACGAAACAATTCAATACGAGACCTGCCAATTGACATATACACCGCATCAGCTGATCTAATAGTAGCAGCGAGATTCTGGTAGTGACTTACAAACATAGATACAGAAGAAATTCTAGATAGGCCCTGAAGGGGAAATTTTGTCTAGGTTTTTATAACACAATCACAAAAAACACACATACTATCAACCGCACCATAGGCGCCGTTAGTTTTTCATATGATGGGGGCATACATTTGGCGGAAAAATTTGAATTATGAAATGTCATCGGGCAGGTGCTGCAAAAGCATAAATTTATTATTACACATACATATAATAGTTTAAGCATATTACGGCCATTCTATACATACAGGTGAAATTTTCGATAGATACATCTTGGATGCATAGCTATTCAGATTTTCGAAAATCGTTTCCATATCAACACTCAAACATTTTGGATGCAACCCGACACCCATATATGGAGGCAAGATGGCGGCTTTAACAATGCTATAAGGAAATTTGCAAAGATATCAGGAACTTTTGCATAGACCGTTTCACAAAAGTCCGTTGCTTCATTTCCTACAAGATTTGCACGTAAATGGTCAGAACTTGTTCGTGTTTGTGCTCTTCGAAGAGACTGTCGCTTGGAAAGTCGTTAGGCACTGATTCGGGAGTGTAATGGTTGAATTAGATATCCCGCGTCAGCATCAGCATCGGCAGAGGCATCGGCATCAGCAGAAAAATTTCAATTTAGAACACACGCATTTGCCTTTGATGACCCACATTGACAGCAGCGGCAGAAGCAGAAAAATGCTTCTGCCGATGCTTCTGCCGCTGCTGTCAATGTGGGTCATCAAAGGCAAATGCGTGTGTTCTAAATTGAAATTTTTCTGCTGATGCCGATGCCTCTGCCGATGCTGATGCTGACGCATCCAATCTATTTCAACTATAATGGTTAGATGTGCGCAGCAATTCGAGAAGTTTGGCTTGTGTTGATTCTAAATAGTTTGACCTCTTGAATGTCTTCAATGAAAATTCGCAGACCATCGTCCGGATGTTGTTTGAGCACCAAGTCCAAAAATTCGAATATCAAATGTTTGTGCTCAGTGTTCATAAGTGTTGAAGATATTCAGTGGTATGTTTGCGTTCGTTGAGACTGGAGCTGGGAACCTGTATTATGGGAGGAAAACATATGCTGAAGCTTCAAATAGATTAGACGCGTCAGCATCGGCATCAGCAGAAAAATTTCAATTATGAACACACGCATTTGCCTTTGATGACCCACATTGACAGCAGCAACAGAAGCAGAAAAAATGCTTCTGCGTCAAATGTACATATTTCAAACATGAGTCTGTACAGTAAATTTGACTATCATAAATACGTTGGCCTGCGAACAGAGCAACTCCAAGGCCGGCTTGTGCTGTCCTTTTGTTTGAGATTGAATTGTCAATTCACCAAACTTGAAATATTTTTTGAGCGTTTACTCCGGTTCTTCCAAATGCCATTGGTTGAGATGAAGCAAAGGCGAAACTAGAGAATAATTTGTCTGATTATTAATTACAAATGATATTGAAGCTTTAATTAATTTTATGTACAGTTAGAAATTGCAAGTCACTTACCCGCAATTAACATTTCAACACGATACCGATAATGTACGAGTCGTCCCAGCCTGTGGATAAAAGTGTAAACAGATTATTTGGCACCCATAAATTGAACGAGATTTGTGTATGTACTTACCCAAAACACTGACCGCCTGACTTCATGCCATTGGCTTGGGTAGTTTCGAACATTTTTTTCCACTAGCAATGTCATCGGCTGCCGATCTACTTTTAAAATGTAATGGCTGTGCTAGCAACAACAAAATATGTGTAGCCCCCGAAACAGAGAGAAATTTGAAACGCCTGTGTGCACATTAACGAGACGAATTTCCGTCGTAAGCGTTCGTGCTTGCTTCGTACAAAACGTGTACGAACGCTTACGAACGAGGTACGAACGCTTACGAACGAATCGCTTGGCTGTCAACCACAAAATCGCGCACATGTTTCATATAAAAACTCAATTAAAAACGCGTTAAACTATCATTTTCAGACCGACATTTACTTAGCACTACTAAAATCTAGGTACACACGCGATTACCTTTGAGAAGATACACCGATTATGTATTTGCGTTGTTCACTGGATCACCCGACAACAACGGACTTGAAATTCGGAAAAACAACATGTTTCGCATTTTTTTCAAATTAAAACACTTTCGCGAGACTACGGCCTACACTGTTTTGGTGAATTTATCACAAATCACATCGAAAAACTCGATATTTCACTCGCGCAAACTATTTCGTGCACTCACGTTCACTTGCCGCCATTTGCCTCCAATTGGATTCCAACTGGATGGTTGTCAAAGGTTGACAGCGACGCGACCGAACCGGCCATCTTGTTGGTTGCTCGAGAGGTGTAGGAGAGGTGGCGCTAAGGATGAGGGGAGAACTTTTCTGGTCACACACGTACGCTCATCTACGTGAAGTGGGCCAATCCAACTACATATCAAAGCTTACAAATTCTTTATTACATTGCCAAGTAGGGTTCTGTATAAAATCATCGTTACTCACAGTCAGGAACTAGAATTGAATTTATGTGTCAAACCCTGGGTAGACCTCGGGCGCAAAATGAGAATGAGTATTTGTCCGCTGTGATTTTCTCAATGAAAATGCATACTTACTGTCGTGGAATATGTGGCAAACGCTGGGAAATTCCATAAACTTAATTCCGAGAATGGTTTCACAATTTGACTCTGCCATTTAATGTATTATTTTTCGCTTCCCCGGCCATTACATAATTTCCACGATGAACTCGTCGTGGACAGTGAATCGCTTTGACGTTTGCGAAACTCACCACGCTTGACGGAGAATATACCGTATTATTATACCCTATACCCATAAGATGGTATAGGGTATATTGTTTTTGTTACGCCGATATTATGTAACACCTCAAGGGAGCCACCGGAGGTATGGCAAAGTATATATATAAATGATCAGGGTCGGTCCCTGAATCGAATAAGCCATGTCTGTCTGTCAGTCTGTCTGTCCGTGTGTCTGTCTGTCCGTGTGTCTGTCTGTTAGCACGATAACTCCCGAAATAATGAAGCTAGCGGTTTGAAATTTTGGTCAAATGTTTGTTTTGCTAAAATCTTGGACGGTATTGAAAATGGGCCAAATCGGACCACGGGTTCCCCTACCTCCCATATAAGCTACCCCTCCTTGATATTTTAATTCGGTCATAACTTTCAGTAGAATATCGCTATCGACTTGAAATTTTGATCAATGTCATTCTGACATATACTTTGAGTTGATGGAAAGTGGAGTATGTCCGACTACCCCTACTCCTACTTCCCCTAAAAAGTTATATTCAGCCATACCTTTTGATAGAATGTCACGAAAAACTTCAAATTAGTATCAAATGGTAGCCGTTGGATCCCTTGACAATAATGATGCGTCAGATCCGACCCATCTACCCCTCCCTCCCCCACAAAAAATATGAAATTTAATATTTTGAGTTTTGCGTGCCTTCTCGTTCTGTACATGGGTATAGGGTATACACTCATCGTGCAATCCGCACGATTAGAACTCGGTCTCGTTTTTTAGTTATTTTTAAGATGATTTGGGTTTTGATAATACTAAAAAAAAATCTCCAAAATGAATGTTTGGTAATGTCATTTTCAGCCTTCATTTGGTATAGCTAGTGGAGATGCTACTAAGTCCTGCGATGCCAGTTTTTTGACGCGCCTCCATTTAGCAGCCAGTTTAGATTCAGCTCAACCCACAATCCTGCGCGTGATAGAGTTTAGAGAAATCAAATGGGTAATGCAGGAAAAAATACGGGAAATTTTTTTCAAACGAATTGTGAGAATATTTCGCATGATTTTGCAAATAAATAATAATCATCTTTTGCGATAGAATCCACCAAATCTAAAAAATAAGCCGACGAGAGTTAGTCGAAAATACACAAGAAGTGTCAGGTGTCAGCTGTTCGGTGTTAACCGGGAAGTTAAACGCGATCGGTTTTTTGAGTCAGATTTAACCTCGATAGCAATAAAACGCTACTAATATACATCAATTTAATGAATCGAAAAAGCTCACCGACCTCATTCAGAAAACGATTTACCGCTTGATTTTATGCAATATCTTTCACAAATTACAATTACAAAATACAATCTGACAGAAACCGATTATATAATTAATTTCTTGAAGCGAAATACCGTATATAGTACCTACTATCAAGGAGAGGAAAAATAAAGAACAGGATGATGTTTCTTCGTTAGTCGGTTTTTAACCGGTAATTTTAATAACCGGTATTTTTGGCCGGTTATTTATTAAAAATTCGTCGATAAAGCCCAAGGGTCGATTTTCGTTGCGAAAATTATTTCTAATAAAATGCACAGAAAATTATATGAGAGGGACTCGATATTTTCTTTTAGTAAGACTCCATAACTAGGAAACTGGATACCTGGGAAGCTAAATAACTCGAAGTAAAATATATTCCCCATCAGTTTCGAGCCATCGAGTTTCCACTGTAATTCCTTTAATAAGTTCGAGAGGTATAGTCATTTTTTGATTGTAGTCTAAAACTTATTATGATCATATGCTCAGCTCTGGAACTCTCGAGTTTGTAAAGAATATACCCCACATCAGGTCTCAACACCCCAGTTTTCATAAATTTAGATTTTAATACATAAAATTGGGTTAAAATTTGCACTTTTTGGAGGATCTTTTGGCACCGCAAATCTAATCAAAATTTTCGAATATTTCGAATTTTTCTACATAGTTGAGAGTCCTAGCTAACACTAATTGGAAGTTAGAGTCGCCGAAATGTCCAACAATAAATGTAAATTTGTATGTTTCCAAATCGAAATTTTGGAAAATTTCGATCAAAATTTACACTTTGTGTGGAATTTTTGGGCGACTATCACTTCCAAACGGTGATAGTTATAGGACTTAAAACTTTGTAGAGAAATGCGCGCCGGAATATGCACTACGGATCTTTGTAAATTCGTTTGTTTACCTCGATCTGATCACAATCTGCACACATAATAGATCCGGACCTGCAAAGCATTGCAATCCCATTTAAATGTATCTTTCGCAATAATGTAAATTTTGATGCTGCTAGTCAGTGGTTCCCAACTCAGAAACGTCTGCGGACCCCTTAGCCTGAAAATAGGATGTCACTAACACATCCTGCGGCCTTAGTCCCAATGTTGGATTGTCGCGCCTGTTATTTATTTTATTATGTATTTTATCGAATGATTTGATGATTTTAGACGATGCGAAGGTGGAAAATGCCTTGACATTGCACAAAATTATAAAAATCTCGATTGGATTAGTGAACGGGCAAGCTGCAAGGAATAAGGATGTCATACCTTGAATTTCATTAATCAAAGTCAAATTACTGGAGCAATTCATTCGTACAAATCCGTTGACACCGTGATCGACGAGGATGAAGCGACCAGCTATTCGTCGGAGTTTTTGAACTCGCTTGATGTGCCAAGAGCCCCGCCGCATAATTTACAGCTGAAGGTGGGATCGATTATAATCATGTTTCGGAATCTGAATCAACCGAAATTGTGCAACGGTTCGCGGTTGTCCGTCAAGAAACTGATGAACAATGTGATTCAAGCGACGACCATCAAGGGAAAATTCAAAGGAGAGGAAGTGCTTATCCCACGAGTTCTGATTATTCCAACTGATCTTCCATTTGAATTCAAGCGTATTCAGTTCCCCGTTCGATTGGCTTTTGCGATGACAATCAATAAATCGCAAGGCCAATCGTTGGAAGTCTGTGAAATTTTCCATATAAAATTCGTATGAGAAATGCCATCGAAGCTACAAAATCAAGACACAATAGAAAATATTTTGGTCCCCTATGCAAGTCGCATATCCAGTGCATTATTATTTGCATTTCCTTTTATATCTCCTTATTCATGGGAATTAATGCAACATTTGTTTTTCTTAAGAGCTAAAATGGGGGTTGGGTTTGTACGGCAGCCCCATGACCCTATGTTGCGATTCTGTCCAGTTTGACATATGTTTTTTTTTTTGGCATGAATGGAACTACATTTGAGTGAAGGTTGATTGAATTTAATGCACAAAAAAATTCTTTTTATTAGAAGAATCTAATTTGGGAGGTTGGGTTTGTATGGCAGCCCCATGACGCCACAGTCCGACTTTATCAATTTTTACATATATTTTGTAGTATGACTTACAACGGATTTTAGCGATTCAAACATACAAACAGCCTGCAACAGAAATAAACATGTATGCAAAGTTTCAGCCCCGTAGCACTCTACGAGCAAAGGGTATAAAAAAAACGCTGCAAGGCATTTTGAAAACAACATGTGCAATGTGTTCTGAATAATTATTCGAGCTTTGATGACAATCATTTTGGAACCACTTTGCGGAGGCTATGCTATCGAAAAAGCACTTCAAGTAAACATACGGGAGCCGATTTGTCGAATATTATACTCCGATACGAATGTATCAACAATTTTAGCCAAATATTCATTCCACAGGCATTAAATCAACCCTCAAGTGATTCGTACGCGTCGTGCGTAAAAAATATAGGATCCTAGCAAAGTAAAATGTATCCAAAATTCCAAATGGTTTGTGTTTTGCACTGCAATCGATTCAGTAATTTCAACAATGCACACATCAACTTCACCCATTGACCTAAGTCCAATCCCATCCTACACAGAACGTTTAGAAATTATGTGCGGACATGACCGGTGTTTGAACATTTCAACCGATTGTCGGTTGATAGACAGGGCCGCTAACAAAAGTCAAAATCGCAATGTTGGATTCGCAACGTTGTACGTCCCATCCTCGTCCTGTCACTCTCCGCTCACTTCTCTAAAACCATACAGCCGCACACCAACACTATGTGGACAGCACTATGCAATTAAACACAAGGATTTCCGTTTAAGGATTAGCGGTGAATAAATTAAACAGGACTTGCTCTTGTCCCCAAAATGGATGCACATACATACACGCGTGTGTCATCCACGATACTCCACTCCACGCACTCGACGTTGTAGTTTTCGGTCAAAGTTCATGCAGCGGAATAGCAGGTGGCCGGTCTGAAATGTCGACAGCGTGAGCCACATAAATCGTCCTTGCGGAAATGCAAAGTTCCGTCGGTCACTTGCGTAGCTGTCGGTGGTATGCTTATTGTGCGCTTTTGGCTTTATTTCTAGCTGGAGCGTAAAATTGTGGATTAAATTCAATGTGATTGGCAGTTAGACGAAGGAAGGATGATTATTCCAGTCGATTGATGCTAAATGAAAGTTCAGTGTTTTTTGAAGAAGAAATATTCACTTTCTTGTTGTTTTTACGGTTGGACAAATGGCACCTTTGACCTAATGAATATTGTTAACCAAATCGATTATAAGATTTATGAAGAGTTAAATCCTAGTTGCCAGGAATCAGGGTGGAACGTAATATGTACGTAGTTGCAATGCAGGACTACACAACATACTGTGCAGAACCTTTGTTTCGAATTTCGGACAATGAATAAATCACAAATTATGAATATTGCAGCATACGTCGCATATTGTTGAGGCAAAATGCAAGGCCCATTCTTATGTGCTGTTCTGTCGGACAACAAAGCGACTATGTATATGAAAAGAAGCTGACACTGTTTGTAGACAAATTTGCTTCGTGTTCCATTCATAGTCAGCGACTCTTATCTCTTCTGCTATTATATTCCCTTATAGAATAATACAGATAACAATGGAGACACCCTGCAAATTTAATTTCATTAACAAAGTAATATATTGTGTGTAAAAGTTCAACCGGGTTCGGCCCATGCAGCGGCCTCGCACTTCTTTACTCGGTGGGATTTTATTACCCGAAAAACTTTCAACAAAATGATTTATGAGAATGCGGCAAAGACATTCCCAGCGGGAAAACTTCAATGTTGCGCAGCCGACATACCGACAAGCAGCATTAGTATATAGTTGCGGTCACGGTGAAACGGTATGCTGCGCTTTCCTTTATATTTCGCCCGAAACGAATACGTACGGGCATGTACCGGGGCTGACCGCAGAGCTGCAGGCAAGCAAACAAGCAGGCAGCCCCTGCCTTTATACAATATATGGAATAAATTCAAATAAGTTAGAAGCAAGGAAACGAAATGGTCGTCTAGTGGTAGCTCGGTATGCCCATCAACGTTTACAGGGTTTTGGTCCAGGCATGCATACATACCTTCATAGCAGGATACATTGCCTTTTAGTGTGAATGCCACTAATATCTGATGTACATCGGCTCTGGGTAGCATTACGTATATGGACGACATACTGAACAGGACTAAGCGGAGGACATAGTCAGGCCAATTGCCCTCAAGAAGAAAACTCCCCGGCAACGGCGAGCGGGTTATTCGAGCCGTGCAAAAGAACATTTAATATGTTTAATGGTGATTCAAATAAATGGCCAAGATAAGTGCGAGCTCTTGATGCGGTTTAATACTATGGTTACATTAAATGTCGTCATGTCTCCTTATCAGTTGGAGCTTGCAGGTATAATTGATGCGGTTCACAATGTAAAATGAAAAATTACGGAAAATAAATGGTTGAAATGTTTAGTTTTTGGAAACAATTTTTTTTTATAACGGTAACTTTTACAATATAGTTTTCGGTAACTAATTTATGTATATCATTTGTGTTGTCTAAAAACGTCCTAAGTTCCCGTCAATAGGTGTGCCCCATGAGGGCAGTTGAGGTAAAACGGTAAAATTAATTGAATGTCATGAATATATATTTCTATAGCCCTTTTAGGGAGCGCATGCATAAAATAAAAATAAGTAACAGGCGCGACAGTCTAACATTGGACTTAGGCTAAGGTGACCCGACTTCCGAAAGCCCAATGCTGTACACACACTTGCAGAATTTGGTTTTCAGGCAAATCCTCAGCCATACTACGAGTACATGGCTATTTCATTATTTACGTTTGATACTGGCACTTAGGTTTTCATACGAAAGGAGCTTAACGTGAAAATCTACTTATGTAGATATGTACCATGCTTACTACAGCATTTTTCATTAACTCTCAACTTCCAAATAAACTAAGTTTACGATTTGTTGTATTTTATTTGGATTGCGTTACTCTCTTTCCGCATCAATTAAATTATGTATGTATGATTATGGTGAGGAAATTTCGAAGAACCTCCTTATTTTGTATACCCACCGAATTTGTTATAATTTGTTATCTGTTAGGTAATAGAAGGAATTAAAAAAAGTTACCTAAGGCTATTTTTCTTATTTTCAAAAACCGGTGGATCGCAGAATCTGCAAAAAAAAATACCCTGGAAATAAAATTGTAGAGCAGCTCTAAAAGGACAAAAAGGCGCTAACTGAACGTTAAGCGAAGTTCAAAGGCATGTAAGTTGTAATTGTGACCCGATTGATATTATTTGCCTCGGGCTCCTAAAAACCTAAAACCGACCCTGCTTAGGCTGGTGGTGGCTTTCCAGGCACGGTTTCAATCGAGTAGAGTCCGAGAAGAACCTCCAGAGCGGTGGAAGGGGGCTGTCTCATCCTGGTTTCGATATTTCTGCACGAGAGTATGCAGTCCACCATGGTTACATTAGTGGTGTCATGCCGGCCGATCCCCTGAGGCAGTGCTGCAAACTCATTTATACGATGAGTAAGTAGTTTTTCTTCGGAAAAGTAAGTAGAAAGAAAAAAAAAAAACACGTAAAGTGACCAGATGCTTGAGAAACCAATGCTGTACCCGCAATGTTGATCAAAACTTCACACGATTCGTAAAGGCACAATCGATTTGAACCATATTACGTTCTCGACAATATCATCTAATTTAGGCAGACAAAAATACGAAAATGCGGTGGAATGTAGGATGTCACGACATTTTTTACAAAATTGACCAAAAAATCACAGAATTCATCCGAGTTTAAGTAAAAGACAATCGAGGGCTTATAACTATACACAAACCCCTATTGTGTGTTCCATTATGAATCAATAAAAAAGAATTTAATTAAAATATTAATTAATCAATTCCTAACCCGTACCTCTGTGGGTCCCAAATTGTACTAAGCCGAGAACAGGGCACCAGATTCGAATACTGAATTAGGAGGATCTTTAGCATGAAAGGATTCTGTTTAGTTTTTTTTTAGATTTTTGTGGCTTGCTGCCTCCATAATCTGGTCAAAAAGCACAAAATTTACTTGTAAGGATACTTTGTTGAGTTTCTTACTTGGTCTTTGGTCTGTAACAGTTATTCGTTTAAAAAAATGGTATGTACTTACAATAGAACGGCCCGGCGATACTGCCAATTTTTTGTAAGCAACTATTTTGCAAAAAAAACATAACATCAATGAGTGTTTTAAAAACATATTGTAGCGCGCATTACTTTATCAGTCGCTGATAACATCAACTTGGGAAAGAAGAAGAAGGTGATCGAGATCCGGGTGTCTTGTCCAAAAACTCCATTAGTTATTATGTACCACGTCCATTTCCAGGCTAAGATTGTTATTTCCTTATATTCGTCACTCTGGACGTTTGGGCAAACAAAGAAGCCGCACGGCTTGCAAGCTCAAGACTTAAAAATACATTGGCCTATATAGGAAACCGTGACGGCTCGTGCTTCCGAGATGCAAAATATTTGCACGTGCTTGCGAGATGCGTAAATACGTCTCGCCAGCCGCCAAAAGACAGTTCACGGGCCGTCACGGCTCGTCGTTTTAACGAAGCCTTAGAGATGAGGACCAAGTACTTTTTACTTAAGCAAAGTATTTGTTGACTTGTCGCAGAATGAAAAAGCCAGAAAAGGCATTAACTTCGACCCATTGATAGCAAATGATCATAAAATTAATTAAGATACGCTCTGTTGAAAGCCTTTTCCTGTTTACAGTGACAATCCTTTTTTCCATTTTAAATTATCTTAACATTCTTCCATCCTCAGGATATTACAGCTTCTATTTGACCTAGTTAGTTTAATTGAATTCCATGTAAAGTTCAATCATGCTTTGAAATATTTTTCAGCTCTCCGAACCACGAGCTTTAGCGTCTCCCAAAATCATTTTGGCACTTTAACGGAATACTTATGATTTAATTCCTAAAATTGGCGCTTCTGACTCACAAGTTTGCCGACCACTGTCCTGTTGGCATTTGGTCCATTTTGAGGACCCAAGGGTTTTTAACATTGATAGGCAAATTTTCGGGGCTGACGCAGTCGCTTACTGCAAAATGTGTCCTTCTGTGATCAGCTTGAATTTTACATAGTTTCTAATAGGAAAGATGTCAGGCTTAAAATAATATCGTGCAAAAGAAAAACAGTTTGAAGTATGTACACAATACTGATCATAAGACGGGCCGAAGGGCTCGTTGTGTAGCATATGAGATTCAATTGAGTTAACCTTCCGGCGGGCGCAATACTAATCCTAACACGATCGGGCGCAATGCATCTGACAGATTAAGTGCAGAAAATAGGATGAAACTAAGTTTCTGTATATTCTACACTCTTATTTATTGTTGCATTGTCTTTTTTAAACAGTTCTACGAAATTTTAGAATTAAATACTGTCACACAAAGATTGATACCCTTCACATTTTCAATTTTCTAAGAAAATTCCGCTTTCAATCGCTTCAATATTTAAAAAACCTGCAACAACTCGACCGCTTAAAAAATGTGATCTTATTTTACTAAAAACACACTATTGAACGATTTGGTGAGCCTAAAAGTCAACACAACATTATTACGCAATGTGAAGAGTATAACAGGTGGAAATTTTCATAGAAAAGAAAAAATAACACCATCGGGCGCAATACATCTGAGAGATTACTTCACCCCCTCCCGCCCCTCAGACATATGGTAGATAGAAACTAAAAACTGCTTTGGGTAGATGATCGATAAAGATTAAGCTACTGTGAGTTTCAGATCTCGCCCTTTTCATATCGCTCATTGGCGCAACAAAAACTGGTCACTTAATCTGTCAGATGCATTGCGCCCGCCCGAAGGTTAAGTAAAAAATGCTGTACCTTTTGCTATACTGTTATAAATGCTGTACGTCTGATCAGCTTACATTAATGCACTCTACTAAAACAATTATTGCGCTGCAAACTTCCGTTAAAAAGAAAGTTGCAAAAATCCTAAGAAAGTGAGGAAAAGGCAAACCATACTACCATCGGCAACTAACAATTTTAACTTTTTAGGACTTCATATAGAATATTCTGCCCAAGAGTAATTGGAGGACACTCCTTGCTATAAAAGCGAAATAATAATCCAGTAAGGGCATCTGCATTGCCAGGGGAATTGCGCTTCGTACTAGTAGGAAAAGTGCCATAAATTTGCTATTTAATTCAAATCAATTAAATTCGTAATATCGCTGGCCGCCAAGTAATAATCGAGATTTTCTACTTCAGGGCTTTAGATAAAGAAGGTTTTGTAATTTTGGTAATGGTATTTACATTGAAAGAATGCAATACAAATATCGGTTCAGAATTTTTATCAGAAGTAAGTAGAATTGAGCGACCAGTAAGTAGGTAAGTAGCAATGCGAAAAAGTAAGTAGATCTACTTACTTTTAGCTAGAGATGGCAAGCCTGCACTGAGGTCTTAACGCAGAGTCCTTACTTTAGTAGGAATTTTCCAATAGAGGTTGATAGAGGAATCGGATGAAGTACAATGGCTGATATTCCATCGTTTTGTGATAGGAAAAATGTAACTTTAGAACCTTGGTAACTAGAGCCTTGAAATGTTTCCGAAATATGGACAGTGCAATACTCTACAAGTCTGCCAAATTTCAAAATCTCGCTGAATAATTTCCAAGTTATTGTCGATTTTCGATTAACAAACACAAAAGTGCGAATTGGGGAGCTGTAACTTCCGAAAGCGGATAGGTAGGACCTTCAAACTTGGAGGAAATGTGCACCAAGTAGGTCTACAAATATGCCAAATTTCAGAAATTTCGGTCGGTTCTCGAGTTATCCGAAATGAGCGATTCGCAAACATAAGTGTTATTATCTCTTTGAATAATATCGATCGTCCATGGGCCAAACTTTACACCTCAACCCTTCTGTCGGCACCTACTACAATATGCATATTCTATACCCAATAGGTCTGGCTGGACCTACTGAGAATTTTTTTTTTATTTTTTAGAAAAAGTAAAATTTTTATCGGTAAAATCATTCTATCCATCCTTTACTGCATTTTTTCAACAATAAAAGCATCAAAATAATTTTTGTAGATATACTGGAAACGTTTTTAAGTAGATATCTTTTGAGGTGGTATTAGTACAAACGTGTTTCTCCCTTATTTTCTTCTTTTTTTGCTTCGCTATTTGCATTGTGTTTATCTAGTAGATATTTCGATCAAATTTTCTAATTCCAATATCTTTGGGGAAATATTAAGCACTTTCTTAGCAGATTTTACCTCGATATTAGTCTGCAGATTTTGGGAAATAAGTGGGAAGAAATAGGGAATTTTCAAGACAAAAATCATTTAATTCTAAATTTGTTGATCAAATCTATTTAGAAAGACGTTTGCAAGTCGCTCATACTTAGTCCTTACTATTACAAAGGAAATGAAACTGGGTTGGATTTCCTAGGATCAAATCTCAGTTGATTAGGTGGTGTTATAAAATGTGACGAAATTAGGCATACCCATTTTCCGAACTTCAGGGCTTTTAATAGAAAAATCTCAGAAATTTTTATCGTTTATAGTTCAAATTGAGTTTAAATGACATTATTACATCATAAATAACAGAATTTAATAGTTGCACTTCTTACTTCAAGGGCAAAATGGGGGGAATAACTATAGGTCTGGCCAGACCTATTGGGTATCAAAAAGCACTATAAATTGAAAATCATCAAAAACATACTCAAAATTTCAACCGATTTTTTCAAATTTTTGCAAAATGCTTCCAAACATATTATTCTAGGATATCATGAAATATGAAGTCGCTGCGATTTCATCTTCTATGCTTTTTACACCAAAATATAGTGCTAAAGGTCTGGCCAGACCTTCGTGCCGACAGAAGGGTTAAATCGCACCTTTCGACGGCTGTAACTTCTGAACCTTGATGGCGAGAGCCTTGAAATTTTCACCAAATGAAATACAGTGTTCTGCAAGCTTTCTAACTTTTTTAAATTTTTCGTTCACGAATTTCCGCGTGATGGACAATTATTAATTAGAAAACTCAAAATTGTAATTTTGGGCAGCTGTAACTTCCAAACGCGGACAGGTAGGACCATGTAATTTGGAGGTAATGTGAGCGCCAAGTAGTTCGATGCAAGTGTGGAAAATTTCAAAGAGATCGGGAAGGGTTTCCGAGCTTTCGAAATAAACTTATTATGTAGGGAATTAGGTTTTATTGTGTGGGATAAGGAATGCTGTACATTTTGCTGTACATTTCTCAATTCTGTACGACAGGTTAAAATGCTGTACTGTACAGCAAAATGCTGTACGTCTGGTCAGCTTTCTTAGGCCGCAAATGTGTTAGTGACATACAAATTCCAAGAACATTACTGCTTTTTTGTTGAGGTGTTGATATTAACAGCACGCTCAGCAGTCTTATTTATCCCTATAAATGGGTACTCGTTTAACATCTGAGTGAGATCATAGTCTGTCACATGGGCCGTGAGTTCGAAGAACATCATAAACTGAATTGGCTCACGGTAGGATTTTAACCCACGACCCTGTGCACCGAAGGTGTGTGCACTAACCACTACACCAGTCAGACTACAGCAGAAATTTCAGAGATATGCCGAAACTATTCAAATTCATAATAAACACGTTTTCAGTATAAGTTACCGTTATATGAATAGAGATTTACAAAAATAACTTATGCGTGGGCTTTGAACCCTGCTAGCGCCCTCAAGAGCGCACGCAACAATGTTAACTTTTGTAATTTTGTTAAAGTCTTATGACACATAAATGACAATCTGATAAAGGTAATCTAAAAATCTTCTGCGAAAATCTGTTTGTTTGAAAGCTCCCTTCGAGCTAGACACTTTGTTGGGGACTTTGGTCTTAAAATTTAACACTAGAAGGGTCAGGAATTTTATATACCTAAAAGGGTCACAGCCGTCAATTTGACGGCAAGGTGTTTATAGCTGAAATGGTACTAATATAAATATAAAATGTTAATATAAATAAAGACATAAGACATTATCTGACTTTTAATTAGACATTAACGTAGGTACTTCTGAATAATATTTTTAGTGAAATTTGAAAAATGTTAGTTTTTTTTGGAGTATGACTGATAGCACATTCTTCTCAAACAGCTTTTTAAAGATGGTAAAAAAGTAATAGATTAATTCTTTTCTAGTCGTCCCGAAATCCATGTTTACACTGAAATCCTCCGGAGATCCTTTTTACTTGTTGCTTTAGCTTTAGCCAGTTATACGGGGTGTATAGGTGTTTAGTAATAAAAACAAACCGCCCAGCAGCTAAGAGCGTACCCCGAGTGCCTCTAAAACCGAAACCTATTCTGTTTTTAGGTAATAATATTTATTATGCACTTTTGACATCCACTTTTCACGCCTCTGTGTTATTTGAAGTATGAAATGTAGGAGTAAGTGTTACTCCTAGAGACACAACCGATGATTATAAAGCAATCGCAACTCGACGAATCAAGTACTAACCATTTTTATTCTACGGAACTGTGATTCGAGCATGAAGATTTAGACAACTTTGGACAGCTAAATTAGGATCGTTTTGCAAAATTGCAAGGTTTCCTCGGAAGGATATCAACTAAATATATGAATTTCACTCGTTCGGTAGCACTGACAAAGGTTCAATTTGTTGTCCCATAGCTGTCTCATCACCAACAAAACATTGCGTCATGGATTTGGTATTGAGCACGGAGCAATGCGATGCTTTCCCCAAGCGACAACGATACCCAGCAAAAATTTAGAATTATGGGGATTATTCATATAGCAGGGCTGATCGCGGCCCTAGTTTCGTATGTGCCAGTCTTACTGCTTTACAGGGTACTTCTGGTGTTGGAGTTCTCAGGGTATCTTAGAGTATCTTAGTATTTTACTTTACATTAGTTACTCATCGGCTACCAGTTATTTCAGCATAAGTGGCCTCAATTTGTCTGGTGCCCGTTTGATCGTTGTCTTGAACGTTTCATTGTGTATTGTGGTATCTCGACATTACTCTTAGTCCCTTAGTTGTGGATTAATTTTGGGAAAAGTATCATTACTGACGGAACGTTGCATTACAACAGATCATCAATGGGCAAGCACGGACGCCAAAGACCGTGTAAATGAATATGGCCGTAGCCTGGGCTAGCGAACACGGGCGCTGCAAAAATGCACAATATCACAATAAGTTCAAGCGTAAAGCCGTCCTTAACGATTATTTTCTTTTACGAGCACTTTAATCACAAACAAAAATGTTTAACCACGGATTGCTAGATTTTATGCCTTGACCGTCAATTTGACGGTTACTTCTTTGTAAAAGTAGTTTTAACGAACTTCAGTTCCTAACACCAAATGCCGGAGAAATTTGCGTAGCAATATTAACTCTAAATGACGTATCTGCGAAAAATTATGAAGATACGTCAGTTTTTCTTAAAAATATGCACATACGTCATTTTTGGTTAAAACTGACCACCCTTTCAGTATACTTCATAACTCATAGGCGATTTTCGACAGTAAATAATGAGAAAATTGTGTCTTTCTCTCGGTGATTAGATGGAAACTGTTGTACATATGCTGAAAGTCGCCTTAACTAAAAATTGACGTGTAGATACGTCGTTTGGAATTAACACGGCAGCATACGAGGACTTTTGGGGTTTTGTTTAAAACCTCGAAAGGAAGGAAAGAAAAGGTCCTTCAAAAGCTTATTTTAAGGTTTAATTTAATTTTGATTATTTTTCTCCAATTGACTATTGTACTTCCATGGTATGTATTCAGATCAATATCTATCGACAATTACTAGAAAGACAAAAAAAACTCATATTTCCTCTCCGCATTGGGATTATCTGTTCTTGTACTTACTTTTTCCTTAAGTCCACCACTTAAGTTCACATCTATTGCGTCGTATCCCTCTTTGTACTTTAAGACTCTTGACTAGTATATGGCCGTACTACTATATGTGTACACCATCTTGATATAACGCTCATCACATATAGAAAACCGAGAGATCCTGTCGTAGGATGTCTATTTGCAATGCTCTCAAGACCTTTTTATCGTTCCTATACAGTAGTCCTAGCTCCCACTAGACGAGCTATTTTATAGCACAACGCCACGGAGCGAGAGAGAGAGAGAGAAGAAAGGAAAAAAACCCTAAAGTAAATGCGACATTGTCAAGGAGGTTTTTGACTTTATATCCTTTCCGCTATTTTTTTCTATACTCCCTTTCCTTGGAACATCAATGTACAAATGTGTCTATGTATGTGTGAGATGTTCCTTTATTTTGGTATCGGGATCGAAAGGATTTTCATCCATACGACTTTCGATAATTTTCGTTTTCTTTTCCACTCATTTTTTGTCTACTTGTACTTATGCCGGCTCAACTGAAAAACTGAGATTTGCTATCTTTGCGGGAATTATAAGGAAAGAGACACGATACGCGAACGAAGGAAAGCATACTCTAGCTTTGCGTAAGAATCCAGAAATATACACTATATCCATAGTGAACTCTTTTCTTATGCAAATATTGAAGTGTGACTGGGATATATGTATGGGAAAAGTTATCAGAGCTTTAACATTTTTTTCTGTTCGTCGAGGAAAGATATAGAATAAATTTTCTTTCCATGTACATTTAAGTACGACTTTAGCTTCTTTTGATAAGGCAAAAATGTATTGAATAAAAGATGATTTCGGCGTTTTTCATGCGGATCCATGTATCATTTTCAGCAAATCGGATTTATGATAATTGTCCAGACTATTGTGAAAATGGAATGAGGGTTGGTTGAATGAAGAGAATGAACTCTGATATAATCATATTCACCGCAAACCCTCTAGAAACACTTTGTCATCAATGACTATATAGCCCACACTCCTCTGGTATAAATTACGAACATTCGATGGGTTGTCACGTAGGCAATGAAAATTATTTCAAAAGCATGCTGTGCTGAATGTGTATTAGTTTGTACAAACAAAATAGCTTAATTATGGCCATGCTTTCAGACTCTTCGCAGCATTCAGCATTGCGCTCTTTCACGACAACAAATTACTCGAATGGTGTCATTCTATACATAGAACACGACATGGAACTGGTTGGTTCAATTTCACTCATTTATTTTTCGTTCTAGGAAGCGAGTCCTTTTTATATATTTTCACATGACATTAGCAATCAGATTGTCCTAAGTCTTATTTAGCTTCTCTATGACATCTCATCCAACCCTGCGTTGCCTTTTATACGTACATACAATTTGCTTTTTTTCTGTACAATGAAATCAAATCTGGTGACTTGCCAATTTCCGCAGTAGTAGAATGACCACGACAACTTCTACACTAGGACGCCGAAGGACGAATCACTATCAACCGTGAAACGTAGGTATATACTGAAATGGATTCTTTCAGATTTGGACGAGTCACTGAAAGGATTTCATTTCGACCTGATGGGGGAGTGGAGTCCGGAAAACAAACGAACGGATGAATGAAATGAAGAAGACCACCGTCCGCCGCCAACATATACAGCGATGAAAATATAAAAACAGGACGAAAAAGAAAGCAAAACACCAAATTCACTAGTCATTTTCTCATTTATATTGCCGGTGTGATTTGGCCGTGGGTTTGCGAGTCACACGATAGAACACAAATCGTGTTTCGTTTGCGTTTTATCTTAAGTGTTGAAGAAGATTTCTTGAAATCTGAACGGTCATTGTCAAAATGAATTTGGATTTTCTTTTTTTTTCTCAAACACATAACGTGTTCAGATGTGCAGTTGTGCGGATTAAATGAGAATAATGGCGAAAACTCGAGAGTATTTAAGATTTAAACAAAAATCACGAAAGTCAGTGTTGAGGAATATATAAATATGTACTATAAAGAGTAGTGCCGCATTTCCCATATGGGCAACCTATAGGCAGCCCCAGACCGACCGGAGTGTGGCACACACCGCACAACAGACCGGTTCCAAGAATGATACCTTGGAGTCGCCCAACCACACTGCTGCACTGCTGCTGCACGATTTTCGTATCAATCTTTTGTGCGGTGTTTGCCACACTCCGGTCGGTCTGGGGCCGCCTTATATGGTCAACCCCCCGGGGCGGCTAGCATACATTTCTGAAAACCTTTTACTTTCCTTCAGCGCCCGCTCTAGCGCTTACGCCGCCCCGGGCAAGTGGACAATTTGCCGCCCTTCTGTATTATACCAGGAAAAGTATTTTGGTCGTTATTTTTGTAAAAGCGATTTAAGAGTAGCTCCGACACAACAAATCCTGCCTGGTTACTGTGGGACTCGAACCAACGCCCCTGTAAGTCAGAGAATAGCCTCTTTATCAACTGAGGTAGGCATATCAAACTCGCGGGCCCCATGCGACCCACCTAGGAGTTTTGTACGTCCCGCGGCTAGGTGGAAGAAACACAATATGTATCAGCACTAAAGCGAAAAAATATGTAGGTGTTAAACTAAAGTCTAAGATATTCACTTAAATTCATCAAGAAGTCGGTGGCTTATTTGAGGTTAAATTATGTATTTTAGAAATCGTTCTCTCAGTTCTACAAACAATTTGCTGACGGTTATTTGAGATTTAAGGCGGCCTTTGTGTAGAAAAATGTTAAGCCCCTTCGACAAATTGTTTTGTCCCGAAATTCGCATTAGAAAGAAGTTGTTGACTTTATCTAATAGTTCTCTCGCCGATTGCATTTTATTTAAATGCATATCTTAAAAAGAAGGTCAAGCTTCAAAAAAATTAATTAATTAATTAATTAATTAATTAATTAATTAATGGGAAAACATTTGATCCCCGAAAACATTCAACACATTTTCGAGAGTCCTGCTCTGGAAAATGTTGTGCCAAAGGATTTTTCTCGTTTGCCCTACTTGCATTTTGGACTGGTTAATGATAACTTTCTTATGCCGCAACCACACTGTGCGGGGTTTGCTAAACCGCGCGGTACTAATGATCAACATTGTAGATAACATAAGCCTGGCAGCGGACAGAGACGATGGGGGAATTAAATAAAAACAAATAACGTTTTTTAAATTCCCCCATCGTCTCTGTCTCTTCCAAAGGTGTGTTGTCCACAACTTTAATTTTTTGTCTCGCCCGGTTTGGCAAACCGCGGACAGTGTGGGCCGGCATTAAACAATTCGCAGCAGACAAACTTCAATAAGACGGATTTCTTCACAGACAAATTTCCCAATGGTTCAACTTCCGCGGATATTTTAATAAATACGGTGAATCCTTAGAGAATACATTCAGAACTAGTTAAATCAAGAAAACCTAGCCAAATTCCGATATTAGCATCTTGGCAGAAACAAATTAGGCGGAGAAATTCGCGAAGACATCGGGCGAATTGATGCGAAAAGTGGGTGGAAGTTATCGAAAACGACTTCAAAAACTAGTAATGAAAATTTTGCTCTTTGGGTATGAGTGCTTTTAGATGCTGAGCGTTTATGCGATTCTTTATCTCACGGAAATCAAATTAGAACATATTCCATAGCATCCCTTCATTTTAGAATGAGTTAGGGATCATGAAAGTGGAGCCAATTAGAATCCTTAATTCTGGTGAATTAAATATTCAATTGGAAAATTAGCGCATCATTAGTTAATGACTTTCTTTTTTTAAGAAGAATTTAATTAACACATTACGAACTGTTCCTGCCTCTTGGAAGTAAAATTGGGGGCGACTTTCACTAAGCATGTTCGGTTTTTAAATGCAGAACCTCGTGCAAATAAATTGTAGGCTCATAAAATCAAAGCATCTCAAGGACAAACCAAAACTTTCAAAAGAGAATTAATGAAACAGTTGGTAAATAAAAAATATTTTCAACGCAGTTTTTTTAATTAGGAAGTGTTTCTTTACCTATAAAAAACATATTCCACCGTCTCTGAAAAATGTAAAATGATTTTTGCGAGTGTCAATTGGTTTCCGGTCTTTCGACATTTTTTTCGCCCCTTTTTATTTCATTTGTATAGTTTCTATGATTTCCTTTCCACTTTCCATTATTCGAGTGCTAGCCAAAAAGCCGCCCCTAAAAGTTAGCGCCCCGGGCGACCGCCCGGCTTGCCCCCCCATTGAGCGGGCGCTGCTTTCGTTCGGTTTTCTGAAATGAGCATTTTGAATTCTCAAGAAAAAGTTTAACTAGAAAAAAAATTTAATCCTTCTGAATGCGGTCGTTTTGGTTAGTAATAGATGCAAATTTTTCCGCCCTTCTGCCGTTATCTCTTGGGGATTTGGGGGATGAAACACCCCCCGAAATTTTATAATGAAAATTAGAGGTATGAATAAAATTCACACAAAATATCTTTATTGATAAATCAAATACCTAAGTGATGATTTTCACTATGCCCGACGTCAGACTATCGTTTTAGAGTGCCCATAGACCTTCCAACTGATTGAAGCAATTTTTTCATTGCCCGATAAATTGGAAGGTGTATGTGACAATCGAACCTTTTTTTTTATTGGACGTGTGGAACATATTGCCCTGCAATTTTTCATACAATCTGTCATGATAATCATGTGTTTTCAGTTGCTGATTTATTAACATAAACCAGTGGTCATTCTTCATGTGTGGTTGTGGCGGTCATTGGCTATATCCACACATGCGTGCTTTTGTCTCCCCTATCGTCTTTAAGCTCCGTTTCCACTTTCAACATCAGAAGAGATGAATGCTTCATTATATCCACATTTGTTCATTATTTATCGTTAGATGTGTGTCGCGTCGCGGCTTTGTTCAGGACAGATTAATGATCAATTCTTTCGTTAATATGTAGAATGAATAGATGGTGAGTTGCTGACATATTCAACATTTGCAATTGCGTTCAAGAATTAATACCTTTCTTTAATAGCGCAGATCTCCCAAGTTTCATTTGCCAAAATGACGAAGACGAACGAAAATTTAGTGTCTAGACAGGCCCATTCTCCATCGAAAGTAGCAATGGATCTTCCATCGCCACAAAATATATAATTTTTGCTATGTTGTGTTGTCTCGTGTGAATTGCGATATTGTCATTTCAGATTGCGCGATAAATATCATAGTAGGGTATGTGCTGTACTTGCGTTAGATCGATTGGTCAATAGATCGGACAGTATATGGGCACTCTTAAGCCTAAGGTCTAAGAACATTTAAAGCGTTGGATTTCATGAGCCACTTTGCAAATACAAATCACCCCCCGAAATAAATTCCTGGGTTCGCCCCTGCCTAGAGAGGTGATCATATTTTTTACTCCTAAAAAGATAATCATACATCAATTCGACGTGTTGCTAGAAAACATCCTTAACGTTTCTTTTTAGCATAACATGCTGGAAAATGTTAAACACACGTTCATATGTATCCGATATTAACTATTTAAGCCATGGTTTGGCAAAATAAACATTTATTTTCTTATGTAATATTCATTTTCAAAAAGTGTTTCTAGAAGAAAGTGGACTGTCCTTTGAATAGCTGAAAGATAAGGATGTTTTTATCTGGAAAAGTTTGTGATGGTTATATCTGAGTAAAAAAAAGAGTTTTTACATAAAGATCTATAAAAATATCAATTAGAAAAAATTCAAATTTTGTATAAATTTTTTACTCACATTAGAGATAATCATACGTCGATTCGACGTGTGACCCGCTAATATCAAGGATTGTGTGGCACTCACGCCAATAATTTTCCACGTAGTAACGCCTATTGATATGACCTGAGCTAAATGTTGGAACGGCCAAATTATGTAGCTTTCGCTTCTGAGATATATAATAAAAAAAAAAATTTCTGTACGTCGATTCGACGTAGATTGTCTCTCTAGGGTTAAATATAAAATGCTTTCCCCTTCAAACTATAGTACGGTTTGGCTTTGAAGCCTCTCATTCTGCCTATCCAGTACTGGCTTTTTTGATAATATGTAGTAGCAAAAACGTTGCTGTTGGAAGTTTCTCATCTCGGATTTCCAAAAAAAAAATTAAAAAAGATGGTTGAATGCTTATTATAAATTTCGTGAAATTGCACGATTATGCAACTCTCGTTACGGATCAAAATGTTATGTGGTCAGACCTAATACCTTTTTTTTTTGGAGGTATGTAGGTAAAATTGTATAAAGGTGTCGTTTCAAGAGTGTGAATCTGTACTGAAAACAGAACGGCTTTCGATTTATACCTTGAAGTGGGATAACGCAACTAAATAGAACCATATCTAATAATTTTCATTAATAGATCGCAAGCGATCAGCAGAATCACCAAATGTTCTCGTGCTGAATTGATTCCATAAAATTATGTGTGCGACTTGATACATTTATTTACCATTATAGTGGAAAACCCTACCAAAAAGCAACCCCAAAGACTTTATTGAAAAGTTGCATTCAGTAATGACCTTGATCCAGTGGGAAAGGGATCGCGTTTTAAAAAATTATTGTGGCCATACTGTATTTTCGCATAAACTACATGGAAATTTTAACAAAATATATTCGTAGACGTGACGACGCATACATGGTACGTGAATACAACTGGTCTAATTTCATGTTCAACTATAATGGCGGAGCAAGGCGATTCGGTTGCTGCCCAGGGGCGCCATGGATAGTAAATCCGGCCCTGATAAAGAGTGTCGCATAATTCGACGTCAGTTCGGAAGCTACCAAACTCTAGTGACCGTTACGATTTTTTTAACCCTTAAATCTCGCGGTTTTTTATAATATTCAAAGGAAAGGCGAAAGACTTTATTGAAAAGTTGCATTCAGTGATGACCTCGATCCAGTGGGAAAGGGATCGCGTTTTAAAAAATTATTGTGGCCATATTGTTTTTTCGCATAAACTACATGGAAATTTTAACAAAATATAATCGTAGACGTGACACTACGCATACGTGGCTCTCCACGTGAATACAACTGGTCTAATTTCATGTTTAACTATAGTGGCGGAGCAAGGCGATTCGGTTGCTGTCCAGGGGCACCATGGATAGTAAATCCGGCCCTGATAAAGAGTGTCGCATAATTCGACGTCAGTTCGGAAGCTACCAAACTCTAGTGACCGTTCCGATTTTTTTAGCCCTTAAATCTCGCAGTTTTTCTATAATATTCAAATAATATTCGAAGGAAAGGCGAAATTGAACTTGATTTATAATACCCTGAAATCTAAAATTTTCTTCTCTTTACACTATAACGGTAAAAAAGGGCTCTATTAATTACAGTCCAAGTCGAAAAAAATGTTTTGTTTTCGAGAGAGTTGACCATATCTGTCAAACCGTGAGATCAAACTAATTAAGTCGTATTCAGGGTGTCCGGAAACGCTCCGGATTGTGATTCCTCATATGATTTCCAGCAAAAAAGTTGTACGGAACATACCCCCAATTCTTAACCCTTTAGCTGCCACAGCCATCTGAAATTTTTTGAAAAAATCATTTTCTTGTACGACTTTCCTATATTTTAGGTCATCTCGAGCCAAGAGATTATCGAAGTTGACGTCGATTTTACGGCGATCACCAGTAGTCCTGAGCCCGGAAATTCCAAGGATGATCAAGGTATTTTAAATATTCTACTCAATAAACTCGGCGTCAAAAATATCGGGCCACCCCCAACTTTCGAACTCTAACCCAATTTTCTCAAAAAGTATAAAAGTTACAACTATGAAAGTTAGATCAACAGGAAGTGTATTTTATGACAATTAAAAGGAATAAAACACATTTGGATTTATTCATTTATTAAGCCGTTTATTAAATATTTTACAAATAAGAGTCGTTTCGAGTTGTTTTCCGAACTTGTAATCCCCAAGTGAAAAGCTCAAATTTAAGCTGATGATCTGCTGATTCGAAGTCTCTGAGCGACCTCACGTTGTGCAAAATCTGCTTGAAGTAGTGCTACAGCATGAGCTACTTTCTCCGGTGTCGTATTCATTATTGGTTGACAAAAGTAGCAAAAATACACGCGTCTAAACAAGCAATGAGTAACAACTAAAGAAATTATAAAAAATATCTTATACCCTCACTACAAGAAAAAAAAAGGTAAGCACAAACTCTAGTCAAAACATAGCAAATCGTTAGCATTGTGTTTGTTGCTTAATTGCTATGTGAGTTTACGGTGCTTTGGGTAAAACTGATAGTAATTTAAATTACCAATAAACGCACTTTCTGTGAATATAACTTTCATAGTTGTAAATTTCATACTTTTAGGGAAAATTGGGTTAGAGCTCGAAAGTTGCGGGTGGCCCGATACTTTTGACGCCAAGTGTATTATTTTCAGCTATATAATTAAGCTTTCTTTTTTAGATGTATACCCAAAAAAGGTCTGTTAGCACGATTTTTGGAGAATTAGTAGCGGCTAAGCTGGACGCAATGGACGAAGACGAAGACAGAGCAATGCATAGAATTAAGTACAGTGAACCCCCGACATTCGCGAGGGATGCGTTTCACGAAATCGTCGCGAATGTTGAAATCGCGAATGTCGGGGCTCAGTGTCCCTGGATAGTGGGAAATATGTTCCAAATATGAAAAATATTACATGTATGGGGTGTGGAACATCAGTTTTTAAAACGTGAAAAAAAATCAAAAATTCATCCTTTGCTTGCCACTAAAACACTTAAGCAATTGAGGATTAAAAAAAAAATCCCCTGTAAAAAGAAAGAAATGCAGCAGTCTTTTATTGGCTGAATTCGATGTCGGATTGAAAGATACACGAGTCGTTTAGAGCGGAAAAACTGCTCTCCCATAATGACAACGCATCGGCCTATTCATACAGTCCAATTCAGTCTAATTGTTAAAATTTAACTACGAGGTGGTATCGCTCTTAATAAACCAGTCCCGTGTGGCTTTGTTGGCTCCAAAGCATGAAGTTTTAGATCAGGGAAAGCGCAACGTGTCTTTTATTTTCCAGTGATTTTGAGATCCTATAATTTCAAATTTTCGAACGACCTGTCTAGTCACTGATAAACGAGAAAATTCTATTAAAAGTCTTCATTTGCATTCGCGCGAAGCAGTAGTGTCAATTGATCTTCGGCATTTAACACTAATGCAGTTTTTTGTTCCGGTAAAGGGCGGTTTCAATCATCTCTTCGAATATTGTTGAAATCTCCACGCATTTTACTCCCCGCAAAATTAAAATATTATGATAGTTTTAGCGTTAATATAATCAAAATTTATTAGGATAGAAAACTAAGCGTATTGTAGCGGCAAATTTTATTGCATTCAAAGAAATGGCAATTGTTAAAACAAACACAAAAATTTAGTTCCATTTTTCTTCAAATTTTCGCTTTCGAACTAGAACGAAATCGCGAATAAGCATACTGAATGTTGAAGAAGTGTCGCAACTCGCAAAATATGAATCGCGAATGTTGGGACCGGGAATAACGGGGGTTCACTGTACATGTTTTTTGAAATGCGAAATGGGTAGGAAGTCATTGAATTGAATTGTTTTTTTTTTAATCTAAATATCATTCATGTACGTTACTAAAATTATGTTTGATGACTATTGTTGTTACCTATGTTTATATTATCCATAGTTATTATTATGTTTGATCTATTTATTTCTCACTGTTGCTCTTAATTGTTGAATTGGTTGTATTTATTGCTCAATAATATTACTTCAGAAATTTATAATAAATATATACGCTACAAGAGCTTTTTTTATTACTGTCTGATAGCGCGAAAATTGAAATCCGACACTGCAGAAAGTTACCTTAACATAGTCGTGCAGAACTTTGATGATGGCATCGCAAACTTCTGGCACTATCTTCGAAATTACTTGTTCCGAAACCTTGAACAAGTAGTGCAGGCTTGCAAAACTGTCACTTGTTGCCAGAAATCGGAGCGTTATTGCTAAGCGCTCATTTGCCGGAGTAGCTTTCCTATAGTGCGTATCTTGTTTCGATATTATTGGCGCCAGCAACAAGAATAACCGCTCAAAATCTTCCAATGTCATTCTGCAAAAATTTTCGAAATTCCCGGATGGTTCGGCGAGCAGTGACGCGATCATGTCGGAGCCACAATGTCTATTGAAAATCCAAATCCACATACATATGTACTTAAATTATTAAACACTGACAATTTTCGGGTATCCGAAAATTAACGCAAGATTTAAATTTAACAAAGCATACAGCTATTTTCTTTCAAAACTGAACCACCCCATATAAATGTCAAATTTGGACATTGAATATCTGGAGAACTGTTACGATATCGCAAAAAAGGATTGCAGATTCGGTCGTTTCAGACCAACATTATTGAAATGGCAGATACTGAAATCGTACCTTGGGAAAATACAACTTTTATGTAAATTTACGATGTTTGTTGAAAAACGGGCTTCAAAAAACAAAAACACTATAAAAACACATAACTGTATAATTTATTCAATTCAAGTCAACGCGGAACCATGGAGCGGTATAAAGAACGAGGCAAGGAAGAAGAAGAAGAAGTCTTATCAATTTTGGGGAAAACCTTTCATTACATAATTGCTGCGACTTTCATGCAAAGACACCATCCACCATCTCCTCTTTCTCGGTTTCTTTTTTTCTAATAATATTTTTCCGCCAGACACTAACACGAAAACTGCACTTTGAATAATTGCTTCTGACTCCGAATCTGTCATTTTTAGTACTGGATGCGATCAGACCAAAATTACTTCCAGGAGGAAGCTGACTATAGCGGAAAAACAAAGACCCCCGCAGGAAAAGAGAAAGGTTTTCTATTTATTACAAAAATGTGTATAAAGTAACTGGCAACCATGTTCACTTGAGCGTGTACAAGGATATTCCAACTAGTTTTTATGTACTGCCCCCTGAAAAACAACACTTAACATATAAACGCAATCTTAATAACCTGAACAATTGCGAAACGACAGCACAATTTCTGAACTCCTGATATCCGTAGTGCTCAATGCAGCCTTATTTTACTAAAAATCGTTAAAACAAAACGCTTGCGAGGGGCAGGGGCGATGGAGGGTAATTGAATTTTATTGGTTGTTCGGTATTTGGCAAACTGCTAGCAGTGTGGTTGGACGAATCCAAGGTATCATTCTTGGACCGATTTTTTGCGCGGGGTTTGCCACACTCCGGTCGGTGTGGGGCCGGCCGGCTTAAGAAAAACTTTTTTCAACCAAACTTCATTGAAGTGTGTTCGTAGTAAAGCCCCAAGACATATCACGGAACGAATGGAATCGGAACATTACGTCATAGGGCTGCCATACAAACCAACCCCAGAAACATAAGTTCTTCTGAAAAAAACGTTCTCCTTTTGAATCCGACCGAAACCATACTTAAGTTTATTCGAATATAATATCGTAATACAGTGGTATGATTCAAATAGTTCACATAAGCCATATGCGGCTTGTGCGTGAAAATATCGAGTTACTTAAAATTAATTATTCCATAATAATAATTGTGTTGAATACACTACGTATCTAATCTAATTTAAATTCAAAATTATGATTGAAATTAACATATATGATTTAAAAGTAAAAGACAATAGAAATTCATTTATCAAAGTTATCTCATTATTGAGGAGATTTTTCCAAAAAATGTTGGGTCTGCGAAGCAAAAGCGCTTGATTATTAATTTATAGTTAACTGGGTTTAATTTATTTTTTATATCCGAAGGCAAACTATTGAAAGCTTTTGGCCCTAAGTACGAGGCATGTTTTTGCATCAGTACTGTGTTACATTTTGCTAATTTTAAAAGCCTTCTCTCCTGACCACTAGTACCATACCCTGAGCAGTACAGATTGTATTTAGATTGGTTTTGGAAAACAAATTTGAGCAAAGCACAGATGAACATTTGACCAATATTCATTACATTGAAATCAAGAAAAGCCTTGGTCGTGGAGGAGAATTTGGATCGAAACAAGTTTATTTTGATTAGCTTGGCTTGCAAGTTACGGAACATTACGCTATCAGCTTCGCAAGAAGAATTTTCTTGTTCTTGTTATCGACACTAGCGACACTTATCTTACCGTCCGCCATATAGCGGACATATAGCGGAAAATATCGGAAACACAAAAGTTCCCCCTATGAGAGCGGATAGCAGAACATGCCCAAGTTACATAGGGGGTTTAGTGTATTGGAATTCGTCGAGCCCCATATTATTATACCATATTGTATTATACTTTGTACAAGTGCAAAATATAACATTTTGAGGGTTTTTCTGTCGAGTATATTACGCAATGCAAGAAAAAAGAAAGTTCTTCTCCTCACCTTTCCAATAATATGAGAAATATGTACATTCCATTTCAGCTTTCGTCGATTATAACGCCTAGATATTTTATATCCGACACCCGCTCAATAATATTATCTTGAAATTTGAGTACTTGCCCGTTGCTGAAAGAATCTGGAGTTCCAAAGTATATATATTTTGTTTTATTAAAATTCAATGACATTTTTAAATTCATTAAGCAGTTGCTGACGACTTCCAGACCATGATTTGCAGCTTCGAAAGTAGTAGGCCAACATTTTCCCTTGAACAAGAGGACGGTGTCATCTGCAAACGCAACTAAGTGGCCTTTAATACTTGCATTATCTAATAAACAAAGATCATTTAAATAGATAAGAAATAATATTGGCCCCAAGACGGTTCCTTGAGGAACTCCACATAACACTTCCAAGCTCTGGCTCGTTATATTTCCTATTTTAACAGCTGTTTTCTGTTGTTAATGTAGGAACGGAATAATTTTAAAGAGTTTGAATCAAGACCTATCGATTCTAATTTTGTTAATAACAGTCGGTGGTCCACTGTATCAAAAGCTTTGCGAAGATCAAGAAACAGAGCTATAACCTTATCTTTTTTGTCTAATGCTTTATGTACATAATCCGTGAAATCGTATAAGGCATCATTCGTACTAGAACCATTTTTAAATCCATATTGGTTTGAAGCAAGGATATCATTTTCTTCTGTACAGGGTGTCCCGCATTGGGTGGTCAATACTGTAAGGGTTGATAGCGCAACTTGTTTTAGCAAGAAAATACCCAATACAATCGGAATTTTTTTACCGTTACCTTGTTATCGCTCTTTTTGTGAAAGTCATCGAAAAGCTTGACTTGTCACGCAAAATCGTAATTTGCAGCACTCCTGATGACTTAATCCAAGACTTGATTTCAGTTTCAGAAACTACATAAAATTTCACAAAAACTGAAATTTTTCCTGTTGCCAACATTATTTACACTTTCAAGATACAGTTACTCAAACTTAACAGAAATTTTAAAATAGATTTTTCATCGGAAATTCAATTCAACTTCATTTTTATTTAACAAATTTTCAAAATTGCGATAGTAAAATATAAAAAATAAATGAATAAAATTTCAATTTGAATAATCCGATAAAAAAATTATTACCTTGATTTTTTACATCCAATATGTGTAATTCCAAAATCCCGCAATGTAAATATGAAAAGTGATATACCGTTGGAAAGCCAACATGTTGAAGCAACTTTTATCAACTTTGCAGAGTTGTACGTGTAAAGTACCGTTATGAAATTACTGTTTGAATATTCGATGGAAAATCTATTTTAAGTTTGAGTAACTGTATCTTGAAAGTGGCGATAATGTTGGCAACAGAAAATACTTCAGTTTTTGTGAAATTTTATGTAGTTTTTGAAACTGAAATCAAATCTTGGATTAAGTCATCACGAGGGCTGCAAATTATGATCTTGCATGACAAGTCACGATTTTCGATGACTATCACAAAGAGAGCGATAACAAGGTAACGGTAAAAAAAAATTCCAATTGTATTGGTAATTTTCTTGCTGAAACAAGTTGTGCTATAAACCCTTACAGTATTGACCACCTAATGCGAGACACCCTGTATACATAAATGGTCTATATTTAGAACCAGAAGTCATTAAATGATGAACCGCAGAAAATATGGTTTGGAGAACTTTTTTGCGGCAAAATGTTTGCTTTCGATAAATCAATAGAGGTCAACATTATCACAAAAATAGGTGGTTGAAATCCTCACAAAAACAAAACCATACTAACGGGAAATTTTAAGCTAGGAAAGACTAGGCGAACAGTGAAGTTTCAGGATTCGATGACGTTATCATTTAATGGCCCATTCTCTCGTAGATCTTATAGAATGGTTAGTCTTATCGCCCAGAGAAGTCACACACAATATTCAAAAAGCTTCTCCATTATATTGAACTGATATTTTGTTAATTTTGCATAGTTATGTTATCTTTTGCTTATTTACGCTGTTGGATGAAAGTGCGCAATGATTTTGTCAATCTAAGATGATGGCTTAAACAAGCAAAATATGGCGTAGCTATGCAAAATAAACAAAAATTCCATTCAATACAATGGAAAAGCTTTCTAAATATGGTGTGTGTCTTCTCTACGCGATAAGACTAATCAGCCGACAGGAATGGGTGAATTCACATTGTAAGAAGTAACCGGACGGGTAAACTTGCAAGACAAGAACCATCGTATGATAATTTCACACTATCCTATCAAAACACGGACCGGCGAACAATAATCACACAGCAAGTATGTATAAATGTTGCCATGCACGCTCCAAAGTTAGTGTACAATGAAATTACGAGTCGACAAGATTAAAATGCAAGTAAACCACGCGCTTATTGTCGTCGCAGAACGCCTGAACTATCGGTAGGTGCAATCGTCTTATCGATCGTATGTTTCTTACGAAAGAAAAACAATCGTGTCACGATTTTTTTCTTTCGTATGACTCGTTCTTACAATGTGAAATGCACAATGGCTGAATTCAGATTGTAAGACGAAACCGGACGGGTAAACTTGCAAGACAAGAGAGCTTTTGTAGTGGCCAGTAGACAAGCATTGTGCATTTCACATTGTAAGAACGCGTCTTACGAAAGAAAAAAATCGTGACACGATTGTTTTTCTTTCGTAAGATCTTTCGTACGATTGATAAGACGATTGCATCTACCAATAGTTCAGGCGTTCTGCAAAGACAATTAGCGCGTGTTTTACTTGCATTTTAATCTTGTCGACTCGTCACTTCATTGTGCACTAACTTTGGAGCGTGCATGGCAACATTTATACATACTTGCTGTGTGATTATTGTTCGCCGGTCCGTGTTTTGATCGGATAGTGTGAAATGATCATACGATGGTTCTTATCGTCCAAGTTTACCCGTCCGGTCGTTTTCTTACAATTTGAATGAAGCCAATGCTTGTCTGCTGGCCACTACAAAAGCTCTCTTGTCTTGCAAGTTTACCCGTGCGGTTTCGTCTTACAATCTGAAATCAGCCAATAAGAGCTATCAGAAACCCGGCCAATGACACTTATCTATACCTAGTTATCCCAATTTCGGATGGTAATGCCTGAAACTACAGTTGTTGTTTGTGTGAAAAAAAATAGTAACACGTTGCGCACGTAACGTTTTCGATACGTTGGGTCTTAATATGTTAATGTTGTTCACCACGATAATGTGACAAGTACTCGTAATTTAAACGGTAAGGGTCATAGTTTTGCAAATCAATATTCATCACTATTCCTGATTTAAGTGAAAATATTTGTTAAGAAGACGAAAGCTCAGAGTAATCTTCATTAACCAATTTCAATATTTTTCGGGTTGCGCAATTCATTCATCACATTATGAAAGCATTTTAATGCCATTACATTTAAAAAAAAATGAAAAATGAAAAAATTTTAGAATTATATAATAAATCTACGGTTCATACATAATTGTGGGAAGGTGTTGAGTTTTTTAGACTTCCTTAAATTGCTTTACCTCTAAAAATTCGTAAGTACGAACATTCCATGCAATCTGTTTTTTTTTTTTATAGTCATTCGTTTTCTTTCAGCAATCATTTTATACATACAAATTTTCAAATTTTTATATTTCATTCAAAATAATCAATTCAATGATTGCTTATTCCCACTGACCCCTATTCTGTACGCTATCTGTTTAAATTGAACATTTCGTTTTACAGCGATCCCGCCGTAAAACTGGTCAACTTAATTGAATTATCCTAAAAAAAAACGAAAAATCGCTTTGTGACCAATCTCCAATTTTATAACACAATTTCGTATAGGAAAGCAAATTCAAACTAAAAGGTAATTTTCTTAAATCTATCGAGAATATATGGCTTTGGTTTCGTTTAACAACTCAACTTTGCAACCGAACCCATAAAATATTCACTGAACGCTTAAATCTCGACGAATCCTTACGCTGAAAAAAAAAAACGCCACGCCAAAATCGAATTCCTAAAAAAGCTTTCAACTCTTTTATCAGTCATAGTAGATGAGATGTATACGCCAAAGGTATACTATAGTAGTGTATGTATACATTTTGGCGGGCGTAACCACTTTGCAAGGGCTCTTTGCTGATGGACGGTAAGAAGCGCACAATGACATAAAAACCAAGACAGCACGGAAGGAGCAACCTTACTCTTAAGGAAGCAATCAAACTTTACGACTGATGACAGATAATTTTATTGTCAAATGGAGGGTTGCATGAGTGGAGTCAAGTATAAGTAAGTGAGCGGCATGAAATCTCCCCCGCTGCCATATGTGAAAATAGGTAAAGATATACTCTTGGTCTTGGTCTCGGTGCTCTTGTGATGTGCTGTGTAGGAAACAAGGACGACAACGATGATACAAGTACACAACATCCAAAACACTCGACACACAATATCCAATTTGGGAGTAAAATATTTTTCGTATTATTTTCCGTTTCGTACCCAAGAGAGATTTTCCTTTTTCTTTTTTTGACGCGTAAGGCTCTCGTTATTTTTTTTTTTGTATATGTATGTGCTCGACGTGTGATACCTTGACGATATAGCGTTCAAGAACAGAGATATAGAGAGCTGTTATGCTACTGGGAATTTTATTACTTCACCGGTGAGGAAGAGGATTCGATAAAATTTTATTTTAGAACTTCCAATAAAGCATTTTTGGTAATTTATTTAAATTCTGGGGAAATCATCGCATAGGTACTCGTCGTTTTCGTCGCGACCGATATTTTGCCTAGACAACAGGAGCATGTTAGGCGTGTTTTGAAATCGACGTTTTTTTTTACCGTACATGCTCGTAGGGAATGGCGGATATTCGTTCGATAATGTGGATGCGATGTTGTAGATAATAAATAAGCTATACGAATATCACTAGAATGATGGTATTTTTACGGGATCGGATAGAATTATTATTTTTGATCGTTTATTATGTACTTGCCTGCGCATACTGGCAATATCTCTGAAACTTAAATATATTCAAAAATGCTTCAATTGTCTATTAAGTTTAAGCAGTGACAGGGTTATTAAAAAAATTACTGGTGATACAAGGAGTTCTTTGTCACGCTTGCATCATTTCGCTCCAATATTTGTGTTGAATTGATAAGATAAGGTTAAAACCTAAGGTTAAACCTAAAGCTAAAGCCCAGTAATATCGTATTTTCGTCAGGAAAAAAATGTGGAAGTTTATTTCTCAATTTAGTTATATGTATTTTGGGGCGCTGATTCCGAATATCAACTTTGCACCCTAAAAAAAAGCCGGAACATCAAAAAAATTAAGCAAAAGTGCCAAATTTATTGTTTTTTGAGTATAAAAAGAAAACGGTTCATTTCCTGGAAAAATTATCTACTAAAAAAAAATAAAGTAAACATTATTTCCTACAAAATTGCTATATATCGTTTTTTGTCTGACTTTTAGCTAGAGCATTACTAAATTTAGGCAATTTTAGCCCAAAGACTAAATCGATAAAAAAAATTCCATCAGGTTTCCTTATAGTTTTCTATTTGAATATATTTTTTAGTCGGTGAAACTCGAGATCAAAACCGGTTTTTATATGAAAATTGCATTTTTCCGAGCATGGTTCTTCACGAATCTCTTCTAAAAAAAACGGTTTTCATCTTGTTCTTGTTCCGCGTGTAGATAGGCCCAGAAGTTGTTCTATATCTCTTTAGGCAGCAAAAAAAAACGTGTTTGGTTGGCCGGTGGATAGGGGAAACGAGTTGCAACAAGCAAAATATTGAGAATCCGGCTGAAACTGTTAATGATGTAAATAGTAAAGTGAAACAAATCATCATAGACATACTTAGATACTTTTTTGTTAAGATAAAAATAGCCTGTACTTTTACGAGCTCTAGCTACCAAACTGAGGCTGAGAAAAAAAAATTAAATTCAGCCATTTTATAGGGAATGATGTCTTTTTTATTTTTGCAGTAAAAATTTTTTCCGGGAAATGCACTGTTTTTTTTTTATGAAATCCGGGTAATTTTACTTATTTTTTTCAATGTTGCGGCACTTTTTTTAGGGTGCTAAGTTCAAATTCGGAATCAGCGCCCCATAATACATAAAGAAAGAGTGAGAAAAAACTTCGGCATTTTTTGTCACGGATTGGTACTAAATTGACACGATATTACTGAACTATTTTGACGGTTGTCTGTTTAGATTTTCAATGCTTTTATTTGATGGAGCGATAAGGGAGAGAGATCGAGGTGGCCATGTCCAATAAGGACAGCACTATGTGCATTCCTTGACATAGAAGGCGCCTTCGATAACACGTCTTCGAATCCATAGGAACTAAGAGCCGAAGAGCCGACAATACCATTATTACCTGGGTGCAGCGTATGCTTTCATCGAGAATTAATTTTACCAGTATTAGGCAGGACTACCCTCTCTGCTTTACCCACTCGTGGCTGCCCCCAAGGAGGGGTACTATCTCCCCTCCTTTGGTGATTGGTAGTTGCTGGATTGATGTGGAGACTTTGCTCAGCTAGGTTCTCCATGCGGATGACCTGGTAATCACGGTTAAAGGCAAATTCAAGGAGGTCCTACCGGATGTTCTGCAGAGTGCTCTGCACATAGTACAGGATTGGTGTACAGCAAACGGGTTGCGCGTCAATCCAACAAAGGCCGCCGTGATACCATTCAGCAGTGAGGGGACTCTCCAAACACTGGAGTGTCCCTCCATGTATAATGCACGGCTAACAATGCCAGAAACTGTCAAGTATTTGGGGGTCATACTTGACAAGAAACTGCTCTGGAAAAAGCATCTTAGTTTGGTAACAGAGAAAGCAGTAGAAGCATTGTGGATCAGCAGAAGCTATGCAGGGAAGGCAGTGGCGGATTTACCAATTTGCCGCCAGTAGGCTATTCTCGAATTGCCGCCCCTACTGAAACCCTACTTTTTGTCGATAGTGAATATTCGGATAGAATTATGCTTTATTCACCTCCAATTATTTTCAGTTTACGTATTTACATACGTGTCATCTTCGAGCTTTCCGCCTCGTGGGTCCTGAACATTCGTTAGGATTTATCACAGTGTAAAGCTTATGCAAAAATGTTCGGCTTGGAGAATCGGTTTAAAGCGGTGAATCCCAAACTGTGGAAAGCTCAAATATAGATGTCGTTTATGAATTATGGTTTCCTTCTAGACCACCATTTTGAATAAAAATTCTTTCGAAATCACCCGAAGGTAATCCGTTGTTGCCATACATCGGCCAAACATTTTATATCCTTTGTAAAAAGCTGTACCCAAATCCTCTCGATGAACACCGCTAAGAATATTTTAGGCAGAAAAAAAATCACTGGATATGGCTGATTGAAATTGATGCCTAAGCTCACGATTCTTATTAAAACCGCACCAACCAGCGATAGTCTTTTTGGATACAATGATCCTTGGTAGAACACTTGCGGATCGTGGTTGCTACAGTAATGGCAATTATGTTTCTCGAGGAGGAGCCAAGGTGATGGCCGAACTGACAACGAAAAAAAAAACATGTTTTTGGTTTTTGGACAAAATTTTTCTTAGGGGTGCCAGGCTCAGAAGACCTGACATGGGAGTTTGAACTGAAAAAAATTTGGAGCGACTGATTTAGAGGCATATCTTATAACAAAAAAAAATTAAAACAACTTGATTTGTCTTATATTATGTGCAGTGGCGAATGTGTGTCGATAGTAAAATTTGTTTAAAAAACCACCATCAATAGGAATATCATAACTTTAAAATTTGACTTCAGTGTCAAATTTCCGGCTTTAAATATGAAAATCACATCCAAGATACCGATTTAGAGCAATTTTAAAAAAAATTCTAAAAATGTTTACTGACACCTGCCCTAAGAGATTAAGCTGAATTGATTGATGCTGGTGCCCTTTTCATGCTTAAAACTCCTCTGAAACTCGATCGTCTTAATTACAAGATGAGGATAATAATTTTTCGGATGAAAGCTAATGAATGCTTATCAGAATAACTTTTTTTAGTGTTTTCCATTTCTGGATTTATATCATAATTTTTTGCAATTTCTGATATGTCGAAGTGACAAAAAGCCAAAGCAGCTAATGTTGTTTAAAGGTTGGGCATAGCAAGGCATGTGAAAAAAACAGGAAGGATCTTGGTTTCGAATTTAAGTTTAAATGGCCTTCAATATTTAACCTCAGTGTTTGACGCTCTTAGGCAATGGCGACAAATGCCTTTTCATGTTTACATTTCACTGAGGGTCAAAATACGCTTTTCCTGTTTCCAAACTATATAATGATGATAAGTGCTACATCCTACAATCTTCCACGGCAGTGTGAACAACCTAAAAAATATTTTCCCGGAATTTGCCGCCCCCTGAAATCTGCCGCCCTAGGCTCAAGCCTACTCAGCCTACTGGTAAATCCGCCACTGGGGGAAGGCATGGGGTATTAAGCCTTACATAGTTCTGTGGATCTACAAGACAATTGTTAGACCTATTGTGGAATATGGGGCGGTCGTGTGGTGGAGAAGAGCAACCACCATAGACGGGAGGCGGTGTCTCGAGAAAATTCAGAGGCTGGCCGGCTTAGCTGTCCTTGGAGCCTTCTTCTCTAGCCCCACCGCCGCCCTGGAGGTCCTGCTGAATACTTTCACATCTCCGCATACACATCGAGGGAGTGGCAAGGCTAGCCGTCATTAAGCTCAAAGCATGTGATGCAGCGTCCCCACTGAACTCAGTTCAACAAGAATGGTTAAGTAAGAGGAAGTTACTGGATATGCCATCAGACCATCTGCTCAAAACCCTCCGTTTTGATCCTTCTTATAGTGCACCGATTTGGAAAAGAGTGGACTGGACTGACAGATCCAGATCACTCCACCCTAGTACCATTAAATTTTACACGGACTGCTCAAAGACCGATACAGGATCTGGCGCTGGAAGTTCTGGCCCGAATACTAATATCTTTATTCCTATGGGAATACATCCGACCGTGTTTCAGGCAGAAGTGCACGCAATCGAAGTGTGTGCTGCCTTGACAAAGGTTACACCAACAAGAAAATAGCAATTTTCACTAACAGCCAAGCAGCAATAAAAGCGCTGACGAGCTGTACTGATACATCTAAGCTCGTGTGGGTTTGTCAGGAAATCTTCCAACAGGTGGGCAATCTCAACAGTCTCACCCTTTTTTGGGTGCGTGTCCACTCGGGGTTTTGCGACGAGCTCGCAAGAAGAGCATCCACTACCCCCTTCTTTGGCCCAGAACCACACTGGGGGTACCACTCTGTACATACAGAAATGTAATTAGTGAGTGGAAAAAAGCCAAAGCCACCTCACACTGGGAAAGCTCTTCCAGGGCTTAGGCAGTCAGATCTTTTCGTTGCCTACTACTCACCCAAACGTGCCCTTGGTCTGATGAAACTGAGCAGGAACAGGGTTAGGATTATATGTGGGCTCCATTTAAAGCGCTTGCGCATTGTTACCGAAACCAGCTGTCGGTTTTGTGACGACGAAACTGCCTATCAGATTCTGTGTCAGAGTGAGAGGCTAGCGAGGCGCTGATTGGAATGTTTCGGTATCGCTTTTCCCTTGGAAGAAGATATCGCCACCATAAATATGGCCCAGTTGAATCCATTTATCGATGATAGTCGGTTAGATAAGTTCATCTAATTCACAGTAGGGGCAATGGCACAATAGACCACCGGTCGCAGTGCCTAGGGCAACTCTGTTGCCTGTGCCCTCCATAAATCTAATCTAATCTAGATAAGGTTCTTACAATTTATGGTAACACATGACCAAATTCCCTTCCCGATTTTTTTCTCGTTAAATCGATGAGACCGTGGACTGTCATCACAACATGCGGAACGCAGTCTCCATTACTGGCTTAATCATTCGAGGCACCTAACCAGATGCGCATAAATCGATGTATCATTGAACAATGGAAGAAATAATCGGGCAGGCGTCTGACCTGAACTCGAAATAGTGTAAATTTCAAATGAATGAAAATACTTTTTACCCCAGGAAAATTGGCATTTCACTTCACAGCTTTTGTATGGAAAATTTGTAGTCTATATAGTTTTGAATAAAGCGGTCAAATTTCATATCAATACGTGCAGCCTTAAGGGCGCTATGGGGATTCAAACCTTAAAAAAAGGTGTTTTTTGGGGTTTTTCGTGAATGGCGCTAAGACGGTGGAGTGTACTCTATGGTCTTTTCGGAGAAATTTGTAGCTTCTGTGGAAGTTAGTAAGACGCCAAAAGTCCCCAAAGATGGGAGCCCCCCAACGAAGTTATGAGGGTCCAAAGATTCAATTAAACTGTTTTTGGGGAATATCTCTATAACGGTAACGTGTACCGAAAACTATGGCGAATTTGTAGCTTGTAAAACGCTTAACTAAATACCCGAATTTCAGATCGATGCGTGCAATGCTAAGGGCGCTCTGATGGTCAGAACCGTACAATAACGGTACTTCTCGGTTTTTCGTGAATATCTTCATAACGGGACCGCGTTTGGGGGGAGGCCTGCACCAATTTGTTGCTTCTGTAACCTCAAATCAAAATGCAAAAACAACTCATTTATGCGGGCACCCCCAACGAAGCTATGAGGGGTCAAAGAGATAACAAAAAACCGCTATGAGTGTCCGAAACGCACAATAACGGTATTTTTCGATATTTTCGTGAATTGCGTTATAACGGGAACGCATTCGGGATGGAAGCCTGTAATAATTTGTTGCTTCTGTAACTTCAAATTAATATGCCAAAACAACTCATTTACCCGTAAACCGCCAAGGAAGTTATGAGGGGTCAAAGTTAAACAAAAAGCCGCTTCTCGGAAAATTTTTAATAACGGTAACCTCTAGAGGGAAACCGTCTGAGGTAAAATTGTAGCTCGTGTGGCTGTTAGTATGACGTCAAAAGGCCCCAACGATGGGAGCCCCCTAGCAAAGTTATGAGGGCCGAACATCCAAATAAGCAGTTTTTTGGAAATATATCTATAACGGTAATGTGCACCGAAAACTGTTATATGGCGAACTAGAAGTTTTTACAACTCTTAAGTAAATATTCAAATTTCAGATCAATACGTGCAGTACTAAGGGCGCTATGAGGTTCAAAACCTTACAATTTCGGTATTTTTGGTTATTTTCGTGAAAATCTCCTTAACGGTAACGTATACCGGAGGCAGTCTGTAAAAATTTGTTGTTTGTATGGTCCCAAATGAAATGCTCCAGCGATATGAATGCACCAGAGGCAACCATACGTGCACGCATATACTACATACTACACATACCTTCCTCAAAAATTAGTTAGTTTAAACGTTGTAATGCACGTAATGGTTGCCTCAGGCGCATTCAAATCGGTGGAGCATTTTATTTGGAACCATACAAACAACAAATTTTTACAGACTGTCTCTGTCATACGTTACCGTTACAGAGAATTTCAGGAAAATAACCAAAAATACCGAAATTGTATGGTTCGGTTCCTCATAGCGCCCTTAGCATTGCGCGCATCAATCTGAAATTCGAATATTTAATTAAGCGTTGTATAAGCTACAAATTCGTCATATAACCGTTTTCGGTGCACATTACCGTTATAGAGATATTCCCAAAAAACTGGATTCTTGGATGTTTGGACCCTCATAACTTCCCTACGGGGGTTTCCATCGTTGAGGACCTTGGGCCCCTTACTAACAGCCACATGAGGTAAAAATTTATCTAATATTGGTTCTCTCAAGACGTTAAAAAAATTCCGAGAAGCGGTTTTTTGTTTAACTTTGACCCCTCACTCGTTGGGGGTGCTCGCATGGATGAGTTGTTTTGGCATTTTAAGTTGAGGTTACAGAAGCAACAAATTGTTATATGCCTCCCTCCCGAATGCGGTGCCGTTTTGCAGAAATTCGCGAAAAACCGAAAAATACCGTTATTGTACGGTTCAGACCCTCATAGTGCCCTTAGCATTGCACGCATCGATCTGATATTCGGATATTTAGTTGAGCGTTGTATAAGCTACAAATTTGCCATATAACAGTTTTCCGTGGACGTTACCGTTATAGAGATATTCCCCAAAAACTGCTTAATTGAATCTTTGGACCCTCATAACTTCGTTAGGGGGCCCCCATCTTTGGGGACTTTTGGCGTCTTACTAACAGTTACATAAGCTACAAACTTCTCCCAGAAGACCAGAGAGCACCCTCCCCCGTCTTAGCGCCATTCACGAAAAACCCCAAAAAAACACCTTTTTTTAATGTTTGAACCCCCATAGCGCCCTTCAGGCTGCACGTATTGATATGAAATTTGACCGCTTTCTTCAAAACTCTATAGGCTACAAATTTTCCACACAAAAGCTTTTAGTACGTGTTACCGTTATAGAGATTTTCTTGAATTTTTTTTAAAAATACCGTTAGACCTCATGGCACCGTTAGGAGTCCCCGAACGTATTCAGTATTTCCATCGTTTATTGAAAAAGCACAAGAGCTTCAAATTTTCCATACACGACTTTTTTGTGTATACTACCGTTATCGAGTTATTCAGAAAAACCTGTTTTCTCTGTAGCACCGATAGCGGCACTCGTAGAGACGGGGACTTTTAGGGTCTTGTTTAGGACCTTGAAAGGAAGGCTCATGCAAAAATCCAGCTTTCCCTAAATTTTTCCGAAGTTTGGCCAAATTTTTGTTCAAATTTCCTGGCGTATTTGGAATTCTTCAGAAGTTAGTATTTTACGCCCAAAGTTCTCTTAGGGCTTTTCCCCAAACAGTAATGTCAGTTCAGCAGCTTCTATCCGTATAACCAGAAATCTTCTTTCGTATCTAGTTAACCGCAATTGGTCCGCTTGTTCGTCTTGATTCATACATCTGAATCAAAGAATTGCTCGAAATGCTTTCGAATGAACCATTCCCATAAACAAGAATGCATTTCACTCTGTCAGTTGGGTCTACGGTGGGTGAAAAACGAATGAGAATATGTCCCAAAAGGACACATATCTATACAATTTCATTGAGATGTAATACGAATGTTTCTGTTTCAACTCTTGTGCGTATAGCAGTGACGGAGATAAAACCACATATACGATATAGCAGCCGGAATTATATGGAACTATGTACATATGTATATGGTTGGAAACATTCAACCTGTGAATCGCAACACCTCAGGCATTCATCGAGATATGAAATCGAAATCTGGAATTTCAATTTAGCACAATTTCACATTGAGCCTGCTGCTCTTGGGATCAACTTCAATATCCCGAAGGATGGGTACAGAGACACCCTGGTGCCTGATGTGGAACCCACTGAAGTTTCGATTTTCCATGATGGACTTTAATCAACCGAAATAGAAATTCTATTCATGAACAATGTTTGTCATTGATTTGTATCTATTTCGGGTTCATGTCATGAGTTTTTGCATCGGAATGTGTTGAAGAAAACACTATAGCCTCTTAATAGTGAATGTGATTTCCCCAGATGGTCTCGTATTTTGTAGGATTCTGACATTGTAATGGAATTATTGTCTAAATTTTGAAGTAGTAGGATATGATATGATTGATGTGAATTTGGTTCATTGCATGAAAGAGAGGCTGAACGCAAAACCTTTAAATTCAAGGATAACAATCTATAGGAGTAATTGCTTGGTGCTTGATTATTGTTGATAAATTCTCTGCATCAATTCTGTGTTGCTGCATATTCTTTGTTTTAAAAAAAGTGTTTTGTACCATCCGTTGATTGCATGTGCACATTCCCCAAAGTAATTCAGGACTATATGGCAACGTGATGGCTCAATCTCTACACATCATGCTTAGATCCACATCTACTTGAAATGCTGCAGCGCTACAACCAATTTCGTGACTTCGATCGAACCATCATGGCCAGCCCTTTAACGCAGCAGTAGCTTCGGAGCATTTTTATCCTCAGCACGAGTTCAACAAATTGTAAAATATGAAAATTATCGGACGCGATTGATCTGTATGGATGGATGCCGAAAACCGCAAAATGGTGAACGTGTGTGCTGTGTGTCCATTGCTTGAACATTGGCAACAGCAATTCCGGATGCTGTTCACGTAATTGTAATGCAGTCAACCCGACAAAATGCCCTTACGAACGAGTTGCTATATGCTTGCTACGATAGTCGGCCTGACCATATATAGTACCAACCAGGAAAGACATGGACAGCGGCGGCTGCAAGTCGCGGTCCATATACACTTCTCTTCCGCTGCTGCTAGTGCGGCAATAAACTGAAACGACGGAAACCCGTGACCAAGAGAGGTCGCCAACAAGAATGGGCCAAATCGATTTGGTGACATGCATGCTTCCGGAGTTGCAAATTCCAAACAAATGGGCAGCATGTTGGCTGTCCCTGCTTTCCTGCCGCACGAAAGGAACTTAATTGCCACTAAATTGCCCAACACGATTCCCCTTTCCTGTTTGCACTCAACTCGTATGCAAATCGACGATATTATCCTTTATCCAGGATGAAGGTAATTTGGCCATACAGTGAGCGAGTGCGGGCGACTGACTGCATGTGTAGATGTCGATGTGGAGGCTTCGGCTAGCGTACCTACTGCAAGAGCCAATACTGAATTTTTTCACGCCACCAGTCCTCATGCTGGACTCGTTTTTTTACGGTTGGCATAAATTTAAACGCGGAACAATTACACTTATTGCTGGGAGTGTAAGGCGGAAGTAGAGTTTACACTAGAGTGCATTGTGTGAGATGAGAATTACGCTAACAAAGGAATACATCGTGAAGTGATTGAGCTTAGGTATAAGGCTCCCAATGGCTAATAGAAAAATATTGACGAAAATTCTAAAGATATTCCTAGGAATACAACACGCACATAATAAAATTGTATAACCCAATTTGAAACTTTTTCCTTCCTAAAGAAGGAATGCACGTTAAAGAAATATTCGTCAAACAAACAAAAAAACAAAACTACAAACACATGTCCTAAAATAAAAAAAAAAATATAATGAAAACATGCATCAAGTTAAATGTCATTATCTCCATCCTTGAAAGTATCTTCAGTTAAAATGCAACTGAGCGTCACGTTACTTCTACATTTACCTTCTCAGTATGTTAATATCGTATAAGGACAACATATTTTGCTCTTTTCTCCATAATATGTATCCACTTTTCAGCCAACTTTTCCCAACAAAATGCCGAGAAGGAAATGCATTTCCTTGCATACTTTTGATATTCTATATGCGCACTTACCTCACATACTGAGTGGCAACATGACACAACATCATCAACACGTTTCGCGACTTCGCCTCGAGTCCTCGACCGACAATGGCAAAAACTCACGTTTTACACAATAGGCACATTCACACATCATGTTTTTCCTTATATGCCTGCATATTCTTCTGTTTCTTATACACGATGTGTCTTCTCTCACTTTTTTACAGTTTAGCCTTGTTGCGCCTTTTATACAAGCGATAGAAAAAGTTTTCCATGAAGGACGCGAAACGATTATTCTATCTGCAAACCAGATTTCTCAAATTCTATCTATACTCCAATTACCTACTTTTCCACTTGAGCTGCTCAAGTTGCGTGGTTGAAGGACCGTTTGCCTGCTGATATGGTGACTGCATGTGTTGTCTCTCGCTACTCTGATGTACATGTCCTATTTTAACTTCTTGGGTACGATAAAAGGAGGACACAATGATGTTAAAGTGAAGGTCGCCAACGGACTGGATGTGACTTATTTTTTTTGTGTATACGCAGACATAAGCGTGTAGAACTTTTTTATTCCGCTCGCAAGAATATGTCTCATCATGGAGGAGAATTATACATAGAAGAATCAGGTTAATTGGGGAGCAGTATAGATATGTAGGATTCACCATTTGGAGGAATTCTACGAATCTTACCCGTCGTCGTTGAGCATCCTTGTTGCAAATGTGGGTTGCAATTTTCTAATTTCATTTAATTTGTAATTTTTCTATTTCATGTCAATTTTATGTTTTCAGACAACTTGCACTCTTGCAGTTTGTATCTTATCGTGTCCTGGTTTAGCTCTGGATAAAAAGTGTGCCCCATGTGTTGGCTGAATGAATATATTTTAAAATAAAATCATCTTCTATAAGGAGCTAATGGGGTAAGCGGAAAAATCTTCTTCCCACTTCATATATATGTATGTGTTGAGTATCCTTGTGGAGGCAAAATGTGTCATTTGTCAATTAGTGGCGGCTTACCCATAGATAGCTAAGAAAGAGCAAAGATTCAATATTATAAATGTCAGAAAACAATCCAGAATTATAGCATTCATTATGATTGAGACCAGGATTAGTTTGCAACCTAGATTAGTTTAGCGAAACTTTAAGCCTAAAATTTGTTACACTTTTTTTTAAAGAAGAAACGAATAAGGAACGTGAACTATTTATTTCAATTTGAAATCACCAAAAATTGGTTGATGTAAGCTTGGACAGATGTTGCTTTTGTGCTGAAGAAAGGCGTAAGCTGCCCCCGAAATATACAGGGTTATTGGTTAAGTCGACCTATTGCCTGCAACACGTTATAATAGGGTCAAAATGCAACAAAATGAGGCCCTAAATGTTAGGCCGATTTTCAATGGTCACTGAGATATATGAATTTTTAGGTTTTTATTAAATAACTTAGAATTTTGCCATTTAAAGTACGAATTAAAAAAAAACTACTAAGGTAATGGGCTTAAACTTATTGGATTTTAGTAAACACTATAGCAGACATTTCTTAATCATTTAAAATTTAAAAAACCCATCACAATTCGAAATTTTAATTTTAAATAAAAAAAAAAATTCTTAAAAATTCATATACATATCTCAGTGACCATTGAAAATCGGCCTAACATTTATGGCCTCATTTTGTTGCATTTTGACCCTATTTTAACGTGTTGCAAGGAATAGGTCGACTTAACCAATAACCCTGTATATACACAACAAAATTAAATTTTAGTAGTTTTTCTGGGAAAGCTACGTCTACACCTGTAGTACAGATTCGCTCGAAATTGCCTATAAAGGGCTGAGTTAACGCACCACGGCCCGACATGGGGCTATACGGTACTGAGAAGAAGAATTTTAGCAACGATTTATGTTCATGAAATCAAAAAAAGGTACATTAGTATAACCTTCGGGCGGGCGCAATGCATCTGACAGATTAAGTGACCAGTTTTTGTTGCGCCAATCAGCGATATGAAAAGGGACAGATCTGAAACTCACAATAGCTTAATCTTTATCGATTAACTATCCAAAGCAGTTTTCAGTTTCTAATAATCTCTCAGATGTATTGCACCCGATTGTGTTTTTTTTTCTTTTCTATGAAAATTTCCACTCGTTATACTCTTCACATTGCGTAAAAACGTTGTGTTGACCTTTAGGCTCTTCAAATCGTTCAATAGTGTGTTTTTAGTAAAATAAGCTCACATTTTTTAAGCGGTCGAGAAGGCGCGCACAGAGGATGGGGCAAAAGGGGCAATTTGCCCCGGGCCCCGCGTTGGAGAGGGCCCCGCAGGGACAGTGGTCTCGTAGTGCGCGTACGTCTGCGTTGTTTTGCGTTATTCAAAGCATTTCTAGGGCCTTATAGGATTTCCCTTCACCTACTTTTTTCAATTAAAATTGCTAGATCTAAAATTGGCACTGATCTTGATATATTTTAGGTGTTGAGATCAACAGCACACTCTGCCGAAATGTATCTAATTAATCGATATTCTCTTAAAATCTGAGTGTCCTCGAACTATGTGTGTTTTCTAGAGAAAGTATTAACCAAGAAACTTAAAACGATGGATCCCCTTTAAATGACTATTTCTTATTTAGTTTCATTAAACTTATATTTATTCAAGTCTCTCTCTCTGATTGTTGTTAATTCATTGTAGTCTTATCTGTAACTATGCTCGCAAACGTTTTCTACTGGTTTGGTTTTATACTTTTGTTCTCCTATTGATCAGTGCACACAGTAACGTTTATGAAGAGAAAATAATTTCGATTTTTGCAATGCCATCAGCCCGCCAACTTCTTGAGTGGGCCCCCTACACTGAGAAAAAAAGTAGAGTGAAATCAATCGAAAACACTCTTGAAGGTCGATCCACACTTTTCAGTCATCAGTCACAATCACTTTCCATACAAGTTAATTGATTGACTGACAATCTGTCAATTTGTATGAGAAATTACTGTGACTGCGACTGATGACTAAACAGTGTGGATCGATCTTAAACCAAGTATTTTGAAACATGATTTTGACCTTACAGTTTCTCTACTAAAATTAAGAACATCGTACTTAAAATAACTTTGCTTTGCTTTGACTCTTTGCATTCTTACATTGAAAATAGCGTTCTTGTTGTAACGTTTATTAAATTAATGATTTCATAAATTGTTTTTTTTTTGTGATAAAAATGCTCACAACATTTATAGAGTTTCCAAGGATAAATGTTCTTTTTCTCAAAGGGGCCACTTTTATTTATGTGCCCCGGGCCCCGTAGATCTTCTGTGCGCGCCTGGGTCGAGTTATTGGAGGCTTTTTATATATTGAAGCGATTGGAAGCGGAATATTCTTAGAAAATTGAAAATGTGAAGGGTATCAAACTTTGTGAGCCAGTATTTGTTTCTTAAATTTCGTAGAACTGTTTCAAAAAGACAATGCAACAATAAATAAGAGTTTAAAATAAACTTAGTTTCATCCTTTTTTCTGTACTTAATCTGTCAGATGCATTGCGCCCGATCGTGTTAGGATTAGTATTGCGCCCGCCGGAAGGATAATGGACGCAATCTAAGAGTTATTTTTTTTTTTTTTTTTTTTTTTTTTTGCCTCACAGAAACTTTTGTCCCGGGACTAGGCTTCTCGGCATCACTTTACTTACTATCCGTACGTAAGTGACTAATCAATCAATCGAGTGTAAACTCTAGCAGATCGTAAAAAAAAAAACTGAAAACAAAATATATTAGTAAGGAAATTTATCAAAATAACTTCTTTTAAACATTAGTTTATTAATACAATTAAAATTAACTAAGTCCTTCAAACTATTATAAAGAATAATTGACCTTGTAATTGGTTCATTAAGCCCATAGTTTACTCTATGATAAGGCTGAACAAGAAGGTTGTTCCGCCGCAAATTGTGAGGAATATTTCTAACTTGAAAGTTATTTAATATATCTTCACAAACAATATGAGAGCAAAACAGGTCTCTTATAAACATAGCATTTAAAAATGTTCTTCTATAATCTAAGGCTTGTAAACCCAATAAGGAACAGCGAGTTTTATAATCTGGCTTGAAACGCCAGCCAATTTGATAAATGGCAAACCGTGTAAAATTGTGTTGAATTCTTTCTATACGTTCGATATGCACCTTATAGAACGGATTCCACACAATAGAACAATACTCCAGGTGCGAACGAACGAAAGCTGCATACAATATTTTTAAAGTAAAAGCATCATTAAATTCGCGCGCATTACGTTTAACAAATCCTAACATACTATTCGCTTTTGAAATAATGTAATCAATGTGTTGTCGAAATGAAAGCTCATGGTCGAAAATTACACCAAGATCTGATATTTCGGCAACCCTTTCAAGAGCACTACCTGTTAAGGAGTACTCAAAGAAGACCGGAGTTTTCAATTTATATATGCTAAGTACTTTACATTTACTAACATTTAAATTTAAATTATTATCGCGGCACCAAAATTGCAGCTTTTCTAAATCGGATTGCAACTTAAGGCAATCATCAATGTTGCGTATTTTCATAGCGATTTTCATATCATCGGCATACTGCCATACACGCACGAATTTAAAATTTTGGATGATATCGTTTATGAAAACTAAAAACAAAAGTGGTCCTAAATGGCTTCCTTGCGGAACCCCTGATGAACACTTTATAACAGAGCGAGATGTACAGCCATTTAACTTCACCAACTGAGTCCTATCCGTTAAATAGGATCTCACCCAGCTTAGAAAAATTGACTGTATTCCTAAATGTTCTAGTTTTTTAAGTAAAATATTATGATCTACTCTATCAAAAGCCTTCGAAAAATCGGTATATACCACATCAACCTGCATTCCCTGCTCAATACCATCAGCAACAAATTTAGTAAATGATACCAAATTTGTTGAAGTTGATTTTCCTTTCAGGAATCCATGTTGACATGGCGATATCAAACGGCTAATTAAAACATCTATTTTATTTTTAATAAGCATTTCAAACAACTTCGGTATTGCAGATATTTTAGCTATGGGTCTATAGTTATCAATAAGATGCTTCGGACCCTTTTTGTGAACAGGCGTTATGTATGAAACTTTCCATTCATCAAGAAAAACACCTGAAGTCAAGGACAAATTAAAAATAAAGGCTAAAGGACGACATAACGATTGCATGCAATTCTTCAAAAATATATTAGGAATGCCATCAGGTCCGGCCTGAATACTAACATCAAGATCACGCATAGCATTCAATAGGTCATCCTCAGAAATCTCAAGAGCACTCGTAAGGTCCTCCTGAGCTATCCGAGGGACCAATGGACCACTCTGACTTCCATTGATGTTAGCATTCATTTCTGATGAAACGGAGTCTGGCACTTTGTAAACTGAACTGAAAAATCTAGCAAATCCGTCACAAACCGATTGAACATCTTTGTAAAAATTGCCATTGAATTCTAAATTTTTTGGGATTCCTGTATTCTTACGCTTGCTGTTTATAAAATTCCAAAATGTCTTACTGTCATTCTTTATATTATTTTCAGCTCTCGCAATATACTGTTTGTAAAGATTTTTATTCATTAATTCATACTCTCTTCTCAATCTAAAGAAATTTTCTTTATTGGCAAGAGAGGATGACTTCTTGTATAATTTATGGGCCTTATTTTTTGCTCTCTTAAGTTTGAACAATTCTTTGGTAGCCCAAGGATTTTTTGCTTTTATTTTGTTCTTTTTTAAAGGAACGTACTTGCGAATAGAGTTATGCCGAATCCGAATGGATAATATACGAGGGTGGTCTGATAAGCACCTAGCCTACAAAAGAAGAACAAAATTTTTGGAAAAGTGGCGATTTATTTTTCAATATAGTCTCCTTTTAGCTCGATACACTTGATCCAGCGATGCTCCAACTTCTTTAACCTGTCTGAATAAAACGTTTTTTCGGGGCCTGCAAAGTGGCCTCCGTGACGGCAATGACCTCCTCATTCGACAGAAATGTCTGCCCGGTGAGTGACTTTTTCAAGTTTGGAAACAAAAAGATGTCGCACGGGGTTAAATCTGCAGAATACGGGTGGATGGGGCAGCAGTTCGTAGCCCAATTCGACCAATTCGCCAACGCCAAGTTGGCGGGCAGAGGTGTGAGCCGGTGCGTTATCATGGTGGAAAAGCATTTTTTTATTTGCCAAGTGGGGCTGTTTTTTGTTCAATTCGGCGTCGAATCGACGAATAATTCGGCATAGTATAGCCCCGTGACCGTGTTGCCCTTCTGCAGGTAGCCGATGTGGCTAACACCTTCTGAATCCCAGAAAACGCCGGCCATAAACTTTCCGACCGATGGGACAGTCTTCGGCTTCTTCGGAGCACATTCGCCGGGTAAAGTCCACTATTTCGACTGTTTCTTGGTCTCTGATGTGTACCAGTGTATCCAAGTTTCGTCGACTGTCACGAAACGATTCGGATTGCGCTTAAACAGCGTCAAACACGGCTTTGAAGTGGTCTCACGGTTGCGCTTGTTGTCCGGAGTGAGCAAACGCGGCACCCATCGCGCCGACAGCTTTCTCATGCCCAAAATTTAATGCAGGATATGACCCACGCAATCTTTTGAAATGCCTACTGTCTCAGCTATCTTTCGCACCTTCAATCGGCGGTCTGCCAGTACGAGATCGCGGAATTTTGTCACGTTATCTTGCGTGCTAACCGTTTTCGGGGCACCTGACGACGTGCGACCATGTTGAAACTCGTTAAAACAATCTTTGACGGTCGTCATCGAAGGAGAAGAGTCACCGTACACAGCATCCAAAGGCTCTTTGATTTCGCTGCGCGATTTCCCTTCCATAAACAAGAATCGAATCACCGACCGAAATCGCTCTTTTTCCATTTTTCTAAAATCGGCGGGCACTCCAGCTTTCACACGCGGCCAAAGCAAAATTACGAGTGTGATCCGGCTGAAATTCGAACAGTTGCCGTATAGAAGAATGTACTACACGATGGTAAATTGCTTTTGCGATATTGACACCATCAGGCGGGGAGGCTGGGTACTTATCAGACTACCCTCGTATGCCGCATTATCCAATCGATTCACCAATCAAAGTCATTTCTGTGGAGAAAGCTCCTTTTCTGTAGCGAATTCGGTAGTGGAACCTAAAAAAATGAGGTTTCTCCACAGAAATGAGCTTGAATTGTTCAATTAATCGCATAGTCTATGTCAACTTTAAGAGGACAGAGGACATGTGAAGCTTGCTGTGTGCTTTGCGTCGGCGAGGGTAACCAAACTGCTTTTTTTTTTCTTTTTAGGTGTCGAAAGACAGCCAAGTTAAGCCACGTTGCCGTGCTTTTCATTTGAGATACTTCGGAACGAAAACCGGCTGCCGAAAGAGAATTTTTATAAAATCAACACACCAATTTTTGTAGTGAAATTCGAGCCAACGTTCTGGAAATTCAAAGTATTATCTTTACGCACTAAGCTACTGAAAGCCCATCATTGGAGGTTAGTGAATGGCGTTAATTTTACTTGATCGAAGATTTTTGCACACACCGTATATGTCGGATAAATGTCTTTTTTAGGGACCTTTCCGATCATTTTTTTTTGGATTTAGGAGTCTTCCTGACATCCTTTTTATTATAACAAAAAAAGTCTAAATTTATTTTATTTGAAATGCTTAAGTGCAGGACCTGATTAACCTGTTATGTCACCCCCGGGCGACTTTCAAATTGCTGATGTCCGTTGCTGTAGTTCAACATTGAAGTACATGGTACGACATTTTTTTTGAAAATACGTTGGTTTCCGGCCGGTTCAAGGTAGAAACAACGGTAGCAACAGTCAGAACATTGACTGAATCGTACTGAATTCAAATTGTACGTTACTATGGTAGTCCGTCGGTTCCCAACATTTTGGCACCCTATAAATTTAAAAATTATTAAGGAAATTAGTAGCTGGCGATCCTCGGAACATTACGCTATCAGCTCTTGCAAGAAGAATTTTTTTGTTCTTGTTATCGACACTAGCGACACTTATCTTACAATCCGCCATATAGCGGACACATAGCGGCAAATATCGGAAACACAAAAAATCTCCCTATGAGAACGGATAGCAGAACAAGCCATTATCTTTGTAAATTCGCTTATAACGGTGAACAAAAATGTGAGCGTTAAAATTGCATTTTTATTTATTCTCAAAGTAGCTAAAATTCGAAAGAGTTTTCGGCTTTATGAATTTTGTTATTCAAAAATTTTAAACTTTAGAATTTGTGAATTTTTAAGTTTCTGAATTTGTAAATTTTTGAGATTTTGAATTTGAAAATTTATGAATTTTTAAGAGGCAATCGATATATCGGCAAATTGTAAAAAGGACCTGAAACTTGTGGAGGCGGCAAATATGTAAAGCGACCGCTTTTGCATCAATGGAAAGTGTAAACGATATATGCCGTCCCTTGAAATTTGCCGCCCCATGCAATTGCCCAGATGGCCCATATGTGCAATCCGGACCTGCTTAAGTGGTTGAACTATTCTGAATCGCCTGAATTTACCTTCTTTTCCGCGGTTGACCAGTGACCGGATCCATCAAAAGGTGTCTGTAAAACAATGTTTTTTTTACAGTGGTCAGTTCAGTGATGATATCTAGTAAAACGAATTGAGTACATTTTAAGAGCTAAGTGGGATTTGCAAATTTTTTCAGTAAATGCTGATATTTGGCATCGATCTTTTGATTTAATCATTTTAAAAATTTAATTTAAAAATGTGATTATTAATATTTTGAAGTCACTGTTAGTTTGTCTCTTTTATACCCCAATAAACTTTCTTTAAGAAATATTAAAAGTAGAAAACTTGCATTTTTGTGGACAATACAAAGATTGATATAATTAATAATAATTTGTACAGTATGAGTATCCTATTCAAGTGTCGCGGAGTCTATAAATGAAATTCAAATGCATTTCTTGTGCTTGTATTAAGCAGTTCCTTATACCGTTAATGTGATAATTGGTATACCAATTTGAGGAGACCTCAATACCTTCTGTTTTTTTCCAGCATAAATATCTTTAAATGCGGTGAGAACATTTTCAATAAAAATCTATTCAAATACATTCCAAAAAAACCTCATGCATATGACATAAACTCAATTATGGGAACTATATCGAATTACCTTTTTTCCTTGTCGATACACTTGTAGCCACATCGACACTAACAAAAACACTCCACAAATATGGTACTTTGTCGAACGAAAAAAATAAAAATAAACAAGAAACAGGATAAAAGAGCAGGTTGACGATGTATCGAAATCCAACCACCAAACAGACAAGAGGAACCAAGTAAGCTTTTTGCCCCGAAGCCCGAAGCAAAGAGCGAGCGCACATCGTCAAAAAGAAAGTGCAAAGCAAGAAGCATTGCAACAGCAACAAGAAACGCAAACGGGAATCGAAACCGACCAAAGATGAACAGAAAAAAAATACATATACGAGTATCGAACAAAAACCGATCAGTAAGACCATGTTATAGCAGAGAAGACGGGAAACCCGGCGGCGCGGCAGGCGAAAACCTAACGATAGCGAGAGGCGATATTTTCAGTTGCAGGAAACCCATTTCAAGGATTCCGCACAAAAAAAAAGACGGAAAAGGGTAAAAGTGCTGGCTTCCTGTTTCCTTCTTTTCTATCAGGTGAGCTTCCGTGCACTTGAATCGAAATTGATTTTGCCTTCGGGATCGGCATCTATTTGAAACAGTTGAAATTTTCTTTTATAATACCATATCAGAGCACTATGTATATAAGGGAGCACTATAGGAGCAGTTCGTGTTCCCGTATTCCGGTATGGGATACATTCGATTTTTAATGTATGAAAATGTTCGCTTAGAGAGTTTTGGGGTTACACCGATTTTTGTTTTTTTTTTTTTTTATTTTATCGCCTCCAAGTAAGTTTCTTCGACAAGCCCCTTTTCGGGACGGTTATATTCGGCTTATGTGTTCGGTCGAATGTGCTTCATTGTGTATTGCATCGTGATTCCCCGGAAAGTACACTAGAGTGGGTTCATTCAGGCGTGGAATGACTTTCGGTATAATCGAATTGGGACGACTACAAGAATGCATTTTATTCGAGGAGAAAAAAAATGAAATCTGATTTCAATCTCCTTTTCAACTTGGTAGCGGCAAAGCGCAACGTTTTCTCATTCGATTCATTTAAAATAGAGAAAATAGTTTATAGTTATTGAAGGTCGTAATTTACATTATTTTCAGAGATTGCGACTCCCCCAACTTACTTCATTGTAGTACGCCAGTACAGATATCCTGTGCTGGCGATATCCTGGTACAGATATCGAGTTTCTTAAATCATTGGACTACATTCAAGCATTGAATTCAAATTAGAAGATAAGTTAATTCTATACTAAATCATTGGCTGATTTATTACCTGAAATCTTTTGACTATGTAATGAGACAGAAGTAAAGTGCTCCTCAGAGTCCTAATTTGTTGACTGTGCGTCTAGCGAATCGACGCACGTGTACAATTTACCTATCTGTTAACGAAACGATTGCAACCAATCGCAGGACTATCACATCTCAATTGACCGAAATTTAATAAATTGCTATCGTGATTGGCAATTTTCTAATTTTATTTCCTTCGTTCATTTTCCCGAAGCAAATGATATTCATTCTCATTCTCGATGAACAACATTTCGCCTGCGGAGGAATTTAGGAAGTTCAAAGGCATTCAAATGCCTAACAGGCCGCCCATTGAAAGATGTGTATGGTATGCCATAGGCTCATAGCGGCGCACAAGGATTCCAGATGGCAATACAAATGTATCTTCTATACATCCGAGTATACAGACGTACGGACTTAAGGGTGGAAATAGCTTCGAAACGCTTTTAGGATAATGATGGAAGTAAATTATCAGAGAAAGCAAAATGTAATGTGCATTGTGAGCTTGTGAGTTAATTGGAAGATAAATAGAACGTTTATATAAACAGATATTTCAATTTGAGACTTAATAGGATACTTTATTTTTTCCCCGGAGATGGCGAGAACCATACGGAAAGTGGTGTGATGCTCTATACTGAATCATCGTTCCCTGAAAATAATCCAATCCAATCCAATCGGGTGGCTGCAAAATAGTGAAAATGGAGGAATCTGTGACAGGTTCCGCGATGCTATTTTTTCCCATCCTATTACCTTGAATCTCAAATGAGGTTGTAAGGGGCCAAGGGACTCCACTTTATAACTTTTTTTATGTAAAGAATCATGGAAAACCTAAATCCTATATTATGGTAAAAAAAAGCTAGGCACATGTGTGCACACCTTTTGTGGCAGATACAGTTCCGAAAAAAATAGCACTGTGGGTCACAACTTAATTAGTTCTCTTAAAATAAAGTTATTATGGACAATTTTATAGTTACTGCGGTCTACTGTATATAACGTCAATTCAATTCAATCTTTATTCAGTGTTATCTTATCTTATGACTAACATATAATTTATAGTAGATACCGGCTATGGCCTTAACTCTAAAGAATAATATTAATTACAAAATTATTTAATCAATTTTTAGACTGGTACTGCCGAGGAGAAAAAAATTCGAACTTAAAACCTCATGTGACAAAAAAAAAAAAAAACTAACTAACTAACTACATCTAAATTAAATTTAAAATAGTAAAAGCTAAGCACCAATGGTAAGGTTTCTTACAATGCTATTGTCGATGTTTTGGCATTTTGCCCGAAATTTCTGAATGTTTTTACTGACTAGCTTATCCATAGTTACAATTTTAGTTTCTTCGTGCAACTTAACGGTTGAATAAAAAAAAGGCTTGTTCGTTAGATGTTTCAAAATCTTATTTTGTGTGATTTGTATCTTATTTTTTCTAGTTTTGGAATATAGTCCCCACACTGGCGAGCCGTATGCAGCAATTGGTTGGATAACCATCTTGTAGATTAGAAGTTTGTTATCTGTGGATAATTTCGATTTATAGGGTTTTTTAGAAATTTTTTTTCAAAAAACCCTTATGAAATCGATTTTGTCCGTCCGTCCGTACGTCCGTCTGTCCGTCTATCCGTCTGTCCGTCTGTTCACGAAATAACTCGCGAACGGCTCAACCGATTGTCATGAAATTTGGTAGGAATGTGTAAAATGGTTACAGTCTTTGGCACATATACCTTGGAAGTTGGTAGGAAGAAGACAACAGGGTGTCCCGAACGTTTGAAAAAAGTCGACTTTTTTAGTTTTTATCGGAGATTGACGTATGGGTATTTAAATCAAAGGTCTAAACGAGTACACCTCATATCAGTTAAAATTTCCCAGTTTCGAGTAACGGTAAAAAAGTTATTGGCGTTTTAAGTTAAACTTCCTTTTCGAGCTCCGTTTTTCTAAACCGTTATAGGGATCGATATGAAACTTTGCACAAAGATTGGTCAGTGGGGCCTTATATACGTTAAATATTAAGACTTTTGACTTTTGATAAGGAAAAGTAAATAACAGTAAATTTGTAAAATTTAAATTTGTTCGTGTGTAGCCCCCTTAGGTTTCCAAATATGAAAAGTCTGCCAAGGGTTTTTAGAAAATTAAATATAGAATATGTCTACGAATTTTCATTCGAATAACTGTAACCAAACCGGAAATATAGCCAAATAAGTATTTAGTAAGGGCCTTTCACAATGCAAGCCTCGTAAGCATTTCTTGAATGCCTATCTTTTAACTTGATGAAACAATGAACATGAAATTTGGTGGAAATGCATAGAATGGTAATAGTGTTTACCACAAATAATTTTGAAGTTATTAGGACCAAGTTAACAAGGTGTCCCTGAATAGCTGCAAAAGTATACTTGTTCAATACTCAGGAAAACTTGCGTTGGCAATACGGATTCAGCGTATTCAGGAAAACTTGCGTTGCAATACGGATTCAGCGGAGCTTGAACCTTGTTAATAATTTTATACGAGATAGTGGGAATTATGGCCGACGATACGCAGGAGGCAGAAAAAAAGCGATTTCCGGTGCATCAAGGCGAAGTCTCTTAAGAGAAGCCTCAAACTCTCCCTTTACTGCGAGTAAGCTTGGGGAGATTTTGGTGTTATCAGCAAGTGTAAGGACCATCCAACGAGTTCTTAGATCTTCATCTTGCTTAAAACGTTTACGATTAAAGAAAAAATTAGCCCTAACCCCGCAACATCGCCTACAGCGCCTGGAATTCGCCTCAAGATTCATGAACTGGACATCACAATGGAGGCAGGTAATATTTACGGATGGAAAACTGCTTTGTGTGGACGGTCCAGATGGGTTCTCCTACTATCATGATTATATAGGAAGGACCCTATGTACCTGTCACGCCATCACTTCCGAATAGGTTCCGTTATTGTATTGGGAGCCATATCATATCATGGAACTATCGACTTGGTCATTCTACGAGGTTACCAAACCAGTTCATCTTATAAACAGCTCTTAGAAGAGGAAATCCCTATGATAAATGTCATGTACGGAGGCGATCCTTGGATATTGCAACATGATCTTGCCCCAATTCATACAGCAAGGGTGGTTAAATCGCTTATTGAGGAGAAAAATGTGGCTTTGTTAGACTGGGTGCCCATCTCTCCTAGCATTAAACATTTGGGGGTGGCTTGTTCGGGAGGTTTACAGTAGTGGTAAACAATACGACTCTAAAGAAGAGTTAATTCATGGAATGAAGACAGCTTGGTCTAAAATACCGATATCTGTGCTGCATTCTTTATACGATTACCTGCCTCGAAGGCTTTATGAAATTATAAATAAAAATGACGAAAATACACACTATTAAATTACAAAAAAATTCTCCTGTTTTTTCGTATTTATCCTTTTTCATACTTTTCTGAAATATTTTTCAGCGAAAACATTATGTAAAACGGTCAAATCGTCCCTGAACCTAAGCAATTGTCGCACTGGAAATTGACTCTTTGAATTAAAACAATTACTGTAATTTAAGAAAAATGTCCTGTGGGGATTCAGTCCATTCATTTTGTTTGTGATATTTATTACTTCCAAAAATAACATTTCTTGAACTGGTAAGGTTTTATTTTACCGCTTCATGGAAGGAAATATGGGTGAACCTAAGCATTTGTCGCGCAGTGTATATGTACAAAAAATATTCACTATGCATTAAAATTCTAAAAAACCCTCGTATTGCGGGCGCAGCCCTCTGTACGCCGGTATTTTTTGTTTAATAAAGGGTATAAGGCACAAAAGGATTTCATCATTTTCTGAGACGTTATTTCCATATGGCATTGTTCCGTTAATTTTTTGTCCAAACTTAAACCTAGGTAATTTAATTCGTTGCTCCATTGAATATCATCGCCAAGAAAATTAAGTGGGGAGTTTGGCAAGTTTCTTCTTTTCCTTTTTTGGTGAAGAATGCGGCCTGTTTTTTTTGGGTATTCAGCTTGATTTTCCATCGGAAATAAAATTGTTATAAGCACTCAAGCTGAAGTTCCAGTTTCGACTGAATCTGATTAGGGTCTTTATGTTCATAATAAATGCATACGTCATCTGCGAAACAGGCTAGTTGACAATCGCTGCTTTTGGGAATATCAGCTGTGAAAATGTTGAACAGAATCGGGCTGAGACATGAGCCCTGAGGAACTCCAGCGGGTATAGATTTAGTGCTTGAGTGGGAGTCTATTACTTGCACAGAAAAGGTTCTATCTGAAAGGAAGGATTGAAGGAAGGATTGAACAAATTTTGTTAGGTACACTGGTAAATTGAACTTTATTAATTTGTACGGCAAACCGTCATGCCAGACCGAGTCGAAAGCCTTTTCAATGTCAAGTGCAACAACACCTACGGATTCTTTCCTTGCGAAAGAATCCTTAATATGCTTGTGTAGCCGATAAATTTGGTGTGTGGTTGAGTGCTGTTTTCTGAACCCAAATTGAAAATCAGGGATTATGTTTAGCCGTTCTGTTGCCTCGCTTAGCCGCGATAGTACTACCTTTTCCAAAATTTTGATTAATGGTGGTAACAGGCTAATTGGTCTATATATGCTAGGTTCTCTAGCGTCTTTTCCAGATTTTGGTAAAGGTATGACATTGGCATGTTTCCAGCGATTAGGGAAGTACGATATTTTGAGGCAGCTGTTAATTAAAAAGTTGAGTTTAACTAGAGCTTTTTTGGGAAGGTTTTTTAAAATAATGTTGGAAATTTTGTCAAATCCAGGTGCATTTTTAATTTTCAAAGACTTAATGATATTTTTGATTTTACTTGGTGACAATAAATAACTTTCGTTGAAGTCGCTCGGGCTGGAAGCTAACCTACAGACTTTGTCTTTTACAATTTGATTGTACAAGACACTACCCAAGTGCGAAGAGATACCATGCGCTTTACGAAACTTATCAGCTATTAATTCAGCTTTGTCTCTGTTGTCGAACACCAATGTTTTATCAGAAGTACGTAATGGAGGAATCGGTTTATTACGACGGAATGTCTTGTTAAGTTTCCAGGTTTTTTTACTATTTTTTGGAAGACTTTGCAACATACTGTTCCATTGAGCGTTGCGTCTGATGTAAATTTGGTGTCGAATCGAATTGGTAAGGCTATTTAAGGCCATTTTGGTTGACGAATCACGATTACGTTGCCATCTTGAAGTTCCTAGTTTGAATGATAGCTCTGATATTGTTATCTAGAAATTTATGCGGAATGGAGTTTTGTGTAGAGTTCATCCAAGGCGGCATCAACTTGGTGCGAATTTTCAAAACGAGACAGATCTAGTGACCGAAGGTTAATATTTTCGTTTAGAAATCTTTTAAACTTAGGCCATTTAACCTTTGCAACCTGAAGATTTCGTAAGTTAAAATCAGAGCCTCCAATTTCTAAATTAAATAGAACTGGATAATGAGGGGATGAAAGCTTTTTTATTGTTTGTGGTTGTGGAATGTTATTTGCCCCCTTGCTAATTATAATATCCAGTGTTGAATCATAACCTCTGTGGTTTAGAAATGTTCAGATGGTGAATGAACCATGAAGTTACTATGGAATGCTAAGTCATACAGTCTCCTGCCAGCTCTATTTGAGCTTACACAATTCCAGTACCTGTGTTTAGCATTGAAGTCACCACACAAAATAACTCTTTCCCCTAAATTCATTAAGTATTTGATATCATCTTCGAACAGTCTTAATTTAGTGTTATCTACGCGTGTGCCCGGAAAGTAACGTACAACTTGCTCACTTTCTGAAATTAATAATTATGGTTTGGAAGTTAACGGTAATCTTATGTCAAATTATTGGCACGATTTTTTCCGATTTGTGTGCGTGCTATCATATTAGTTGTGAATTGCCAGTGGAGTAGATGATGGGAGAATGAAGGGGCTCGGATTTGGCGCGAAAAATTTGAATTGTAATTTTGATAAGTATTATAAATACGTGAATGTTAAAGTGCGTAGATGAATAGATCTGCCTTTTATATCAGTTGTGCTGCCATTATGTTAAATATAGCTTTAGTTTTAAACGTATGCTACTGGAAGATATTTTTTGTTGATGTTATTGCATATAAATTTTTTAATATAGGTAGATTTTTCTAATGCGGCTTTATTCTAAAATGTAAATAAAAATCTATTTCTAATTACAACTATCAAAAAGTCGCCGAGCATGGGTGATCTGATCGGTCGAGTTTAAGTAACAATTGTTACTTTTTGTCCATAATTGCATATCTAATTGCGGTTATTAGATGGTTAATGCTAGAAATATACCGCGCAAACACCTCCCTCTTCCTTTAAAAGCCCATGTTTTTTCCAAACACATATACAGCGGCTTTATAAACGGGCTTGGGACCGTCTTCGGCGGAATTAAGGTGTTGGCTTCCTTGCCTTAGATGTGTATGTCTGTAGATATTAGGAAGCAGTCGTGTACAAGCTCGAGATTTATTTGTAGTATATACACGTATCGGCTTAATTTGGATTATTTTGCCAGAAGTTTTTTTTTTAATCATTTCGAAAAATATGTTCCGATCGGAAGTCTTTCAGAAAGCTTCCTAGCCTCGTAATGATACCGCACTTTTAAATAGGTTCGCCCCCTGCTCGCTACGCTCGCCAACCCCTGGGGCCGAGGCTAATTTCGGGCGCAGCCGTAATTTGGATACCCTTCGCTCTCCTTGGGTTAAACGTTTTTTTCAAGCGTACCTATGACTTGTATTTAATCCCCCTCCTCATTCTGTTTCTTCCGTCTTAACAAAAGTTTGGGCTTGGTTGAAATAAGAGGGCAAATAAAAATATTTACTCGGAAAATGTTATTGGGGTGTCGGGAGCATGACCCCACAGTACGATTCCATTCGTTTTGAACTTTTTTGATGCTTTGGTAAAGACACATTAATTCAAGGTTTTGTGAAATTGGTGCAAAAAATGTTTCTTAGAAGAACCAAAATAGGGGTTGGGTTAGTATGGCCATCCCAGAAAGAGAAACGCATTTGTGTGAAATTTGGTTGAAATTGGTGCACAAATAAAAAAGTTTTTCTTAGCAGAAACTAATTTGGGGGGTTAGGTTTGTGTGGCAGCCTCATGACGCCATTATCCGATCCATTTATAGATATGTTTTGCGTCATCAAGAGAAACACATTTGTGCGAAGTTTGGTTGAAATTGGTGTACAAATAAAAAAGGTTTTGCTAGAAGAACTTAAATTGGGGGGCTCGGTTTGTATGGCAGCCTCATGACCCAGTGATCCAATTTCGATGATTCAAATTCAAACACACAAACAGCCTGCGACAATACCAAGCACCTGTGCTTGAGCTTCAGCTCCGTAGCTTTTATAGTGGCCGAGAAAAACGAGCTGCAACAGACGGACAGACGACAGTCAGACAGACAGACGGACATCGTCCAATCGACTCATCGCGTCATGCTGATCATTATATGTATACTTTTTATATGGTCGGAGATGCTTCCTTCAATGCGTTACATACTTCCTGACAAAGTTAATATACCCCTTCACTCTTCGAGAGAAGGGTATAAAAATAATAATGATAATGCCTAAACATTCTCCCCGTCGTTGAGCGAGTTCGCTCAACCCTTATTCCACAATCGGCGCCCGAATGAAACGTTAATAGCGACATCTCTACGATGGCGCGGAATAAGCTGATGTTGTAGAAGGGCCACTAATTTTGTCGCCAAGATTATTGTTGACTACATCTTCTATGGGCGTTGAGCTGTTCGCTATGGGTAGGGACGCTAAACGGTGAATATGCCTACTTATAACCTTGGATGCTGTGCGGACTTCAGCCACTCGTCCTAGTCCGTCCTCGCCTCGAATAACACGCTACTCACAAAGACCACTTCAATGGAGGTAGATCGTCCTCCTTGAAAACTTGATGATAATCATCATGCCCGGCTCAGCATTATGGCATATCGACTTCCATTTGTAGCGATGTTGTATTCATGAGACCAAAACTTCCAAAACTCGCCCTTCAGATGTGCAACTAGCTTCCACCTTATTAATAGTCCTGCATTGTTTGGTGTCGTTTGAGGATACTGCTGATGTCAGAGGCTCCCCAATGAGTAAATGTCCAGGCGTAAGCGGAGTGATGTCGTTCGGATCGGTAGACATTGGTGTAGTCGTGAATTTAAGATAGCTTCGGCTTCTGCGAGTAATGTTGGCATCTCTTCGAAAGTGAGCGCTACAGAAGCGATGGTTGATCTCAAGAGATGCTTAGCTGACTTACAGCAGCCTCCCAAAGACCACCGAAATGAGGAGCCCGAGGAGGAATAAACGAAAATTCAATGTTCCGACTGCTGCATTCCTCGATGATCCTGTCTTGCGCGGCCCGTGTATGAATAGTTTGCTGTTGCTCTTGAAGCTGGTTGTTAGCTGTAACGAAATTCGTCGCTTTGTCACACAGAATTTTGCGGCAATGCCCACGTCTGGCCATAAACCTTTTCAAAGCTCCGAGTAATTCGTCGGTTGATAAATCGCTGACTAACTCCATGGCGACGGCCTTGAATGCAAAACAGCAAAAAAATGCCTTTTGTGGACGTTTGCCTTGGATCCTGAAATGAGTCCATATAGGTCCAAGGAAATCAACAGGACAGGAAGATTTCCCATGAATTGCTGCATCAGCTGTCGGTTTGCCCTACTGCATATGACACAGCTCTCAACGACGGCACGAATAATTGTTTTTCCCTTTATTGGCCAAAATCGTTTGCCTCACTATTGAGAGTAGAGCCTGAGGATCGGCATGTAGGTCAGTAATGATTAATTTGGTAATCGCATAACCGTACGGCAATAGCATAGGATGTTTCGCGTCGTAGCTGAGAAGCGATGATTCCAACCGGCCACCTATTCGAAGAATGTCGCTCTTGACCATGATCAGTGGCAAGCTTAGCGAATTATGCTTATCGACATATTTGTATTTGCATAATTGCTTGATCTCCTCGGTAAACTGGTCTCGTTGCAATATGTTCGCAATTTTGCCTAAAGCAGATTCCACTTCGTCGGCTGTTGGAGATATCGATGATATCTGCACTCGCTTGCTGCGTAGAGTTTGATTGGCGAAACGGAAAATGTAAGCAATGATTCTTTGAAGTCGTCTAAAGGAATTGGGATGATCGAGGCTTTCTAAGAAGTTTCTCTCTGGTGACAAATTGGCTGTTAATACAATTCGAGATTTCTGCCCCAACTCCAACGTACAAACTTCATCAGGATCCTGCTTCCCATGCAGAGTCTGTGCCATGCAAAAACATGGGACCGTAGTATCAAAAATTGTTGTCGACAAGTTTCCCAGGTGATAAGCCTCTAGATATGAGATCGGCAGGATTGTCGGAACGAAACGCCACTGTTGCGGATTCGTAAGTTGCTGAATTGAGGAGACTCGATTCGTTACAATTGTGTAGTAATTGGTCGATTGTGCTTTAAGCCAACCAAGCACGCAAGTTAAGTCAGACCACATATAAAATTGATCGTCGCTGTGTTCCAAGTCCTTCTGAATCCGGTGCTTCAAGTTGGCTCCTAGCTTCGCTCCACATAACTCAAGACATGGTATGGATACCTGTTTTGGTGGTGCAACGCGAGACTTTGCGCACAGAAAACGAATAATCGTAATGTTGTCCGCGTTGACTGCTTCCTCTGAAGCATCTGTGAATATGTAAATTTGAAGGTTCCTTGCTGATCGATTGCCTTAAACATGTCTTAGGATGCTGATGTTTTGCACCCGTATCAGTTCAGCCCTGAAATTAGTCCACGATGTATGCATTTCTTGGGCATCCCTGTTGATTTTGAATTTCCAGAGCGAACGTAAGAATATCTTGACGTTTGTTACCACAGGTGCATAGAGTCCCAAAGCATCAAATAACCGACCAATGTTCGCTCATGCTATTCTTTTGGTTACATCGTCGTAGCTGATAACCTTTATCGGCATCTGATATGTTCTCCAGTAGTCTCGGATCATTTGCACACCACTTCCTCAAATGAAAGCCGCCTTTTTTTTTTAATATTTTGATCAATCGCGATTGTTTCCTGAGGGCCACATATATTTGATAAGCTCCAGCAAGGACGTCGTCGACCAAAAAATTACGTCTGATGCATTTTGCACCCAAAGGATATGATTTTTCCTCTTCTTCCGCCAACTTTAAAAGGAATGAATGGCGCTGAAGTCGTCCCTAAAGTTACAGTGGTCAATTGTAAACGTTGCATAAGCTCCAATTTAGCTTCTCGCTACCAGAGCAACAGATATTTCCGATCCTCGGATGAAATCTTGATTTTTGGATTCATTTGTTCTACATCCGCAGCGAAAGCATATAGAGGGGTTTATCATCATTAAATGATGTGCTTGCTACCGGTCCCACTTTGCAGAGCGACGTTTTCACGACACTATTGAGGTTCAAAATGCCTCTAAATACTTTCCCTGGTGGTAAAACTTGTCCTAAAAAAAAAACAATTTTTATGGCACAACAAAGCAACTCGCTCAGAATGATCATGTGGTTTTACATTACGGGTAACCATTGCAAAACCACGCCATGAAGAATTATGGCTCCAACGACCGGGTCCGGCCTTGACCTTTTCTGTGGGCTGAACAGGAGGCCTGCTATGCTCTGAATTAGGATCAATTGCTATGACTCCGCAATGTACACGAGCTGACATCAATAACTTCCTGACCATTATTATCAAGCTAGTTGTTAACCTTCTAAATTAAAGGATCCTGGCAGGATATATCTTTGAGGTAGCAGCCCGTTTAGTCTTGTTATTATTTTACTGGTGGAATGTCGTACTTGCAAGGGACAATACTGTTTTTACAAACTGTCAAACGGCGATTAGGGCGGCTCTGTTTTTTTTTTTAAATTGAAAATTGTTGTAAAAAGTTGATCGATACATACTAAACGAACTGAGTAAAATAAAAACCTAAGCATTACTTTTCACTGTATATCGCAGGAACTGTCCAGAAACTGCATGTTGGATATACCTGCCCGTGTGAATACGAAGTGTAGGGACGTGGGACTCAATCGTTCTGCAGTATGTTCCCGAATATGTGCAAGTCAAGTCAAGGTGAAATCAATCTTTATGCCTCTGTCACACTCTAGCCCAAATAGCCTAGCCTAACCTACCGAAAATTTTCGACTGCGAAACAGACAAATTTCATAATCTGGATCAATTATGGCTCTTAGATTGGCCAAACCTTATAGATACTTTAAATTGCATTTCAAGGGAGGCAGTAACTGTCAAATGTTAAAAAGTAAAATCTTGAAATTTTCAATAAATTTAGCCTGCTCGCTGGTATTTTACCCTAACCTTGAGATATATCGAAACATCAGTCGCCGTGTTATCGCGATAATTTTAGACCGAAAAACATTAAAGTGCTATTCGGACGACTATAGTTTCCGCATACGAACTGCGAGAGCTCTGAAATTTATAGGCGCCGAACTAAAGTGGTCCACTCCGATTGGGAAGCATAAAAAGCGCGACTATGCGAATTATTTCTCAATTATTTTCACTCCTAGACCTCAATCAAGTCCCAGACATTCAAATGCACTTTGAAGCCTTTTCTTTCCATGATCCCAATATTGTTATGATGACTCTTTTTGCCTTTTCAACTCCACTAGTCATACCAAAATCCTGTCAACTGAATGGATATTTTCATTTCGTATTCATCAGTCAAAAGTAATGATTTCTTCTCCCATTGCATTCTCATTTCTAACAAAAATGAATTGCCATAGTGCGCTGCGATCCTAAAATTGCTCAATCTCCATGGAATATACCTACATCCTCCTATCGACATCCTTGTCGTCGCTGTCGTCGTCTTCTCGCTATAATCGTCATATAGCCTGTGTCTTCGCCTACCAGCCCATCTTTTCGACGAAGTCGTTGGGACCAGAAAAAAAAGACAGAAAACGAACGAACACCATTCCGGATTCAGGGACATTAAAACTTTTCCACTGCAATCAAGTAAAGTTTTTCTCATCACTGCCGCAGCAAAAGTTTTCCATTGAGCAAATGTGAGTCTTCCTCATTCGTTCGCGCTCTTCCTAAACCTAACTTCTACGATTTTTTTTTAGGTCTTATCCGGTGTAATGATAGAATGCCAGCAATGCCATTCCAGAATGGTATAGACAGAGAATCCACAAGTTTTATATATACACACACACACAGTGTGATGAAGTCATGTGAATTACTCGCGGGACTCATCGTCCTCAAATCTTTGAATATAGCCGCGAAGAGGCAGAAAGAGAGAGATCTGGAACGTGAAATGGTTTCACAAAACCGTCGCGTTTTACAGGGGAAGAAAACGAACCCAAGGATCCATGTCGTTCGACTCATTTTCATCGGGTTTGGGTTGCTTCTTTTTGTCATTGCTACTTTCGACTTTACATCGGACTTTGAATGAGCAAAGGAACAAAAACCAAAAAAAAAAAGGAGGGAGTCACCCATAAAGGACCAAGTTACACGGAGAGTGGGATAAAATAAAAAATGCTCCAAGAATATGATGAAAATAATAAACTCGTTCCACTTGCATCACATTATTTCTCTTGAGCATAATTAATGAAACTCTTGTTCTGAACATGTTTCCGTCCTTGGCTGACCATTAATCGACTGGACAAATTCCCGGCGCGATACGGCATTTAATGGAGTGCTTCTATACTTTGGCCGTACATTGTAAATATTTCAGTAGACAATTTGAACAAATTGGAGATATCATGGTAGCAATTTGTTATGTGGTGAAGATTTTCATAAGATATTCACTAAAGGGATTCGGCAACTTCGTTGAAAAAAAGTCTACAATTCAAAGAAACAGAATAGTAAGATTTATTTAAGAAATGAATTTCGATTTTAAGAAAATGTATAGTCGATTCCCATATCGTCAACATCAATATTATTCAATAAGCAGCCGGAAATTAACCCTTTTTGTATTCAACATATCGACGAATGATTGTTGAGCATTGTTACTGTAAAAATAAAATTCTTGAAGTATATATGAAAAAAGAAACAATTTAGTATTTGCCTATTCAAAGGAGGCCTCGTGTTATCAATGAATGTTGCACTTAATGGCTCTAGGACCTCGAGGTAGAAGAAGAATGAGAGTGACTATAGTGAAAAATTCAAGAACGGATAAAGACTGTAAAAATATTCTGAGACGACGGCCGAGAAACTCTATTTTAAAATATAAATCATTGATAGCTGATAGGATTCGTCAGTTAAGGTACGTGTTCCTAGAGAAAATTAATGTGATGATCGCTCGGCGATCGTAGTTTTGCATCCAATTTCGAGCCGTATCTAAATTTTTTTTGAATGGTTCATAGTATCGACTACGGACTAAAGGAACATGTCTGTATAAAAAATAAACCCATATAGTGCTCAAAACCGGTGGTTTAACCCTTAAATGTATGGGGTCTGAACCCACTATCGTAACTGACCTCCCCTTATGTAAAATCAGTCACTGAACACGGAATCTTATTTTCCCGGGAAATAGCCCGTTTTCCCAGAAAAGCGAAAATAGTTGAATTTGAATTGTGTACCAAATATGGTACGCCATGCATTCAGGCATTGATGTGTAAATGAAAGACTTTTTCAAATTTTATTTAATCTGCCTCTTAATTTAATAGGAATAGTGCAAAATAGAAAGGATAATGATTATTGAGAGTTTTGATCGAAATTATAGTGGAAACTCGATATAATGAACTCCTCTTCATTAAAGGAAAGGTTGTAATTTCTATAGAAAATTGCGAATGCGTGATTAGTGTCCTATTCCTTATTGAAATTTGTATCGTGCCTATTTGTGACATATCCTGGAAGTCTATAAAAAGTGGAGTAGGTCTTACTACTCCTACATCCCATACAAACCTAAATTTAGCCATATCTTTTGATAGAATGTCGCGATAAATTCAAATGTGTGTCAAGTGGTAGCTGTCAGATGTCCTTATAAAATATTAAAAGCGCGCCAGATCCGACTCATATACCCCTTTCTCTCCTACAAAAAAACATAGAATTGATCATTTTGGACTTTGCGTGCCGTCTAGTTCTGTACATGGGTACCTATAGGTTATTAGTTAATTAGTTATTAGATTTCGTTATAAAATAAATCTTCTGTATAAAACTTACTTATAAACATGTTCCACTGTTAAACATATATCTCGAGACTTTAGACTTATCATAGCTCATGGGATTCCTAATTCCTTTCTTGAAAAGTATATGGATTGGATCGACTTTGCTAGGAATGAATATGGAAATGACCTGCTGCCTGCTTTATAACCCAAATGTGTGCAGGTTCCAGGACATGTCCACAAGAATTACATCCATTTAATTTTTTGTTTATCGAATGTGGTACTCCACTCCCATATGAAATGGTTGATCCTAGAAGCAAATTTTCTGGATCCTGACTGTGGACTTACAAGACAATACTTGTCATAATCAAATGCTTTAAGAAATTGGCTATTAAGGCGCAGCTGTTTGAGTCCTGATGAAAGTCCAAGTATCTTACTAAGATATTATGTACGGAAGCTCGGTTTCTTAGTGACGTGTCCTAAGGACAAAAGAAAAGATGTGACAATTTTTTTTCAGTATACTTGCCAGCTAAAAAGACTATAAGAAGCAGCTACAGAAACGCTAAGCCTTGACCGGTGTACTGTAGAAAACAAAATGACGAAAGCGATCCTTCTAAATCAACTATGACAGCTCCATTTCCTTGGATCCTGAACAGGACTGATTAACCTAGCTTTCATAAAAATGACAGTAAATGTCCTGGAAAAATGGATTGGTGATATAATTTGTATAAAAATTTATGTTATTTGGACCTGTTCTGGGCCCAATAAAACGCACCATAATGTTGAAAAAGCTGATAATTAAAATTTTATGAACATATCCTACCCTACCCTAAGACTAAAGGAGAATAATTTTATCAGCTAAGAACGATCGGGAGGTATTTCTGAATATGCTCCAATGCATGGTGTACCATGTATGGTACGTTGCAAAATCTGTGTAAACAATAGCTTTAGTGACTTTTTTTGACCAAAATCTCAAAAGATCCTCAAGAAAACATTCCAATTTACTCACCAGTATTTTTCCTTTTTCAAATAACGGTATACTAACGCCAATTTTTTAGCTCTAAAGAATAGCTTTTAAAATTCCACAAAAACTAACGTTCGTCCACTTTGACGACGCACAGATAATTCAAGGAAAGCTTCGGAAAGCCAAAATTGAATTTATATGAAAGCTAGTTTTGTCTACTTTGGGAAAAAGTAAAAAAAACATCAAAAATTTAATAATCGCTAGACTTTTACAGGAATCTAGCCACGCTATGCATTTAAGGGTTAACTTCGATCGCTGATCCCATGAGTCGTCTCTACGAACACAAACCTTTAATAACCAATAAAAGAGATACTTGATTCTCTGTGTAAAAATCTATATCATAAAAATTGCAAAAAATCAAGATAATTAAATTAATATAAAAAAACCTTTTGTACCCAGCAACAACTTACTTCAATTTTCCTTTCCAACGCACCACAGTATTCCATCATCATGTTTCTACCACAAATCATACAGTGACTTAACAAAAGACTTAAACACAATAGCTCAACGTATTCACACATGGCTTTCTAACCATAAGTCTGTTACCGGTGTACGAAGTAAGGACTCACTTTAGTATAATTGTAATACACTTAACTTAAGATTGAAAAGATGCAACTAAAAAAAGAAGAAGAATAGAATGCCTTCCAGAATGGGGAACCGCATCGTTTGTCCTGTGTCTGTTCACCATACCATTATACACAAATAACAAGAAAAAACTGACTTCTTTTAACGCAACGTTAAGCTTGTGCAGCATGTGAGCATTCTAAGTTGTATGTTGTACATTCAAGATTCAAGACGTATAAAGCCAGCAAAAGACCGACAACGACATTCTAAACGCGGCGCTTGCCTTTCTACTGTCGCTCTACACTCTACTCTCACTGCGATGCTCTACATATTAAACGTGTGGTTTATCGAGAAACCGAAAAATGAATAAGGATTTTCCCTTCAAAAACTTTTCGTCGAAAATTGCAATTTTCCCATGCAGAAAATATGTAGATTCTGTCATGCATGGAATTTTTCTTAAATGGATTTCGTCTCATTTATTGATGCTACTATAGAAGGTAATTTTTTTTCGTCTTGGCGTTTATGGAAATTTCTTAAATTGTTATCTATGTAATTCAAAATTAAATGGGGAATATACGCCGTGAGGGTTTTTAACAACAATATAAGTTGGAAACCACAGCAGTAGAAAGATGTGACTTAAAGTGTAAAGTTTAAGACATTTACAATCAATATTTAGCGAGATAATCGTACTTTATATATGCCAATCGAATATTTTCAATTACTCGAGAATCTAATATTTTTTCGATAACTCGGGAACCGCTAAAGCGATCTTTCAGAAATTTGGCACCCTTGTATAGCCGTTTGGTGCCCAGATTAGTTGCAAATTTGAAACTCTCACTTATCATCCGTCGCATGTTACGGCCGACCAAACCGCACTTTTGTGCTTTTCAATAGAACGTTTTCGATAACACGCGAACAATCATGGGCGTGGCCTGAATTTCGTTTAGGAGGGTGGGGGCAAGCCCAAAATTGTTCAACCTCACGATCATAGCTTGGCAACTTTCTTAGCGAGGTGGTGAATTATGTATTATTATGTATTAAAACAACAACAATTAAGATTTGCCCTTATTTTATACTGCCGCCCTAATTTTTTTTTAGAAAAGTTGTCAAAAAAGTTAAAACCTATTTGAAAAAAGGACGATTACGCCAGTAAAACTTTACACAAAAAAGTTCTAACCTCGGAATAAATGGAATACTAACGTTCTTTCGCTTATCTGTTTTAAAGTATTACTGGCTATATAAATCCAGATTTGCAACCCTGGGGACCCTGTGCTATATTTTTGCCGGGCGAAAAAGAGTCATGTTTTTGCTCTTTTTTTACACTTTCAACAATAGTTTTTAAAATAATTGTCTTGGATAAAAACTATGTTTGGCATTTTGAAAGTGGACAGAATTTCCAATCCAATGATATCCTAACCAATTTTATAGGTCAAATATTGACCATATTGAATTCCAAGTAAATGTCGTTTCGGCAAACAACATAAGCTTAGAATTCGCTTTTTTTTTTGTGGAAAATACCCTATTTTTGAAAACCTGTATCTCCGTCAATATTTGACCTACAAAAGTGGTTAGGATATCATTGGATTGAAAATTTTGTCTACTTTCAAAATGCCAAACATTGTTTTTACCCAAAACAATTATTTTAAAAAATATTGTTGGAAATGTCAAAAAGGAGCAAAAAAATGCTCTTTTTCGCTCGCCAAAAATTAGCACAGGGTCCCCAGCGTTGCAAATCTGGATTTATATAGCCAGTAATACTCTAAAACAGATAAGCGCAAGAACGGTAGTATTCCATTTATTCCGAGGGTAATGTCGATTTTGACTGGCCTAGATGGAGAATCACTTTGATTATTTTTTAACGATAAATGATTCCGATTGCATCCAATTCGCCTGGAATTTTGTTTTAAGACTTAAGTTAGCTTATGTCCCTTGGACTTAATATTCTGCTTGTGATTTGGAAGAAATAGATGAAGATAAGATATGTTTTACATGTCGCAGTTTTTCTTCTCAAACATATAATATGCACTACTTATCTGTTTCCTCCAGCGTTGCCACATGACAACGAATCACTTTGGATACTCGGACGAACTGGCCAAAAGGAGCGCTACCCTTGGCGGCAGACATGCAGATTTTCACTACTTTCGCAATGGTACATTCAAGGAACATACAAACAAAAATATCCACCATAATGTCGAACTGCTTAATTTTCCTGGAAGTGTCTATTCACATGGGCGTAGTTTAAAAAAAAAGGGGAGCACTAAAAATTAACGGAAAATTCTTGAAGGAATTTAGATCATAATAAAAGGATAAAACACACGTTTTAACTACAGGTTGGGCCAATTACAAGTTCGTTTTTAAATGCAATAAAATTAACAAAATTAAATTTTTTTCCATGTCTTATGGCTTTATTAGAAAGTTAGTAAGCTCCCATTAATGATGGAACACAACTTCATTCAAGTGGCTGCCCCGGCTGGCGTCGCAGTAGAGCATTTTGTCACACCAATTTTCCAAGACCCTGTTGATGGTTTCAGGCTGTAGCCAGCGCCCGCTCTAGGACTTACGCCGCCCCGGGCAAGAGGACAGTACCCCTTTGGTACTGTACCAAACATATTGATAGTAGATATCCATACTATCTAGATCAGTAGTTCCCAATATTTTTCAGTCCGTGCCTCCTTGTGAGTTTTACTGATCCAGGCGCCACCCAAGAAAATAGGTGTGAAAAAATTGGCGTTGGCAAGGAATGCTTTTAATCTTATAGGTTTATATTTTAGGATCTATTTTCGCATTTTAAATTGTATGAAAATTTAGTTGTTAGTTCAGCCGATATTTTGTAACTACTGGAAATTTTTCAAAAGTACATATTAATTAAATTTCGTTATCTCCGCATGCTGAATTTCGTCGTAAGTTCGGCCGTCACCTTGGCTTCAGTGATACTTCGAGCACGAAAAATAAAATCACCCAGAGCGACCAAAATCCGCAAGATTTTTACCAAAGATTCATTCTATCCATACAAAAACTAGCTGACTGGTGCGGTTCTTTTTATAGTCTAGGAGCCAGGTATCCAACTACCTTCCTCATAAGGTAACCGGCTGAATATGTGTACAGGTGGTAGTTCATCACCGCTTCTGTGCAAAACTGCTGGTCAGCCCAGAATTTAGCGGTTGCTTGTTGGGGAAATTACGCAATATGTGTGCTAATTTTGAGGTTCAATCTTCCTCATAAGGTAACCGGCTGAATTTAAGTGCATGTGTTAGATCTCGACTTCCAGATGCCGAAAGTGCCGGTCAGCCCAATTTTTAGCGGTTCCTTCACCTATGCTGACCGCCTCAAAAAAATGACCCCTACCTTCCTCATAAGGTAACCGGCTGAATTTATGTTCAAACGATAGATCTCGCTTAACCGTATCGAAACATAGTGGGCTGACCGCTCTGAACCGGTTCCTTGACCGGGTTTAACCGGTTTAAAGTATTGAAAATACCCTCGTAAAAAAGGATTTTTGATCATACCTGATTAGGTAACCAGGCTGGATTTGTATTCAAATGGTAGATTTCAATTCGCCCCTGTCGAAAGTACTGGTCAGCCCAGACCAAACCGGTTCCTTGATGCATTTTTACCGATTCAAAATAAGCGAAAATACACCAAGTACACAATATAAACTACTTAATTTTGGGGGGATATGAAGCATTCACCCGATTAAATTTATGTTCGTATGATAGACCTCAATTCGCCTGTGTCGAGAGTAATGGTCAGCCCAGACCAAACCGGTTCCTTGACGCATTTTTACCGATTCAAAATAAGTAAAAATACACCAAGTGCACAATATAATCTACTTGATTTTGGGGGGATATGAAATAATCACCCAATTAAATTTATGTTCGTATGACAGATCCTGATGCGCCAGTCTCGAAAGTGCCGGTCAGCCCAGACCAAACCGGTTCCTTGTCGCATTTTTACCGATTAGAATCGCGAGCTTTATCCATTTCAATCAGCCATATCATCAAACGCATTTAGTAGCAGCGATTTTTTTTTAATCGAGGAAAATAAAATTGCTGGCAATTTGCAACGTTTTGCAACAACGGATTACCCCTGGTGAGTTTCGGAAGAAGTTCGAGTCAGAATGGTTGTTGTTGAAGGAAACCATAATTCATAAACGGCACCAACCTTAGAGTTGTGTTCGCACCCCTCTTCCTTATAATCGTCGCGCCTCCTTAGGGGGGTGCCCCCCCAGTTTGAGAATCACTGATCTGGGTGTATAGAATGGTTGTTGTAGAATCGAGGTTTTTCATTTTGAAGCAAGTGCTTGTACTCATGGTTGTTGCTCCAAAACAATTTACTTAGTGAAACCTGTTAACTTATTTTAAAAAACAACACAAAAATTCATGATCGCATTGGGGTTCAAACCACCGTTCAGCTATCATTCATACTCTTAACTGTGGTGGTGCGCTTAAGTTAAAGCTTGATGTAAGAAATCGAGAATGCATGCGAAATTTCGCTTTCGAGTAAAATACTCAATACATTTTTAGGGAACTCTGCCCTCAAAAATGTTAGGTCGAAAATTGTGCTGGTTTTCATTACCAACGCTCTGCAGTTGTTTTCTATAAATTCCTTAAAAACTTCTATTAGCCGGATTGCTTTAGACTTTTCAATGTGCATGGCTTATTTTCATAAATGCGTCATCTGGAGAATTTTTAAAGAGAATAAGGTCAGAGCTAGTTAAATCGGCTGAGTATATAGCCAAATTCCGATAATAGCATGTCCAAACACATATTAGGGAGCTCTGGCAATGTGTTCTCTGGTTCGATCCCTCGTCTTGCTAAAACTCAAACCACCTTGTTCGTAGTTTGCCCTCCAATGCTAGATGAATCAATGCAATGGGAACCAACTTAAGTAATCGATTCATGCGAAGGTTTGGCGAATTGCAGTTGAATTGCAAAATGTGCGAAGTGTCGATGGAAATTATGAAAAACCACTGCAAAAAATTATTGTGAATAACATTTCTCGCAGAGGAGTCTGTTTCAGCGTTTATTTGACTCCCTATTTCTCATTTCATATGAATTTCTTCGGGAGTTCAATATTTATTTAGTGGACTTGCTATCCTGTTACTCAATATAATAAACAAAAATTTTAGATACCATCTTGCGGAAATCAAATCCCATATAAATGAAACAATAATGAATTTCGTGCTATAATTTCGTCCTCTGAAAATTAGGCAAAAATTAGGGTTCATGCAAGGTCTTTAATTCTGGTGAAAAGAAGATGAAATGAATGTTAAATCGGAGGACGAAATTTACACATATGTACAAGTAATTCTCCAGTTAGTATGTTTTTTTCCAAAGAATAACTTAGTCAGCGCATAACTGAGCTAATAGTCCCACTTTGCTTTTCGAAAGTAGGGCGGGTGGCATCACAGACTTAAAATTAGCGCGGCTTACTCAGCATTTTAGGATTCTAAATGCATCACTTAATCGAAGTTGATATTGATTTTTTTCTTTCGGCTTTTTTAACCTTTTTTTTATTCGAGTGCTGGCCCAAGAAGCCTAAAATTTGGCGCCCCGGGCAACCGCCCGGCTTGCCCCTCCCCCCCTTAGAGCGGTCGCTGGCTGTAGCTCACGGATTGCTTGGATGATATTGGCCTTAAGTGCTTCAATCGTTTCTGGATTGGCATAACATCGGTTCTTCATGGTTCCCCACAAAAGAAAATCCAAAGGGGTCAAATCGCAGCTCCGAGGCGGCTAATTGACATCAGCAAGACGGCTGATAACACGATTTTGCTTGGTGCATAAAAGATCCAACCATAGCCTATGTATTCCCAAATTCATCCTTGATGGAAATTATTAGTTTCCGCATTAAATTGGGAGCTGGTTTACCGCAGTCATCAATTTCTAACCAAAATAACGTGTATTATGATGAATGAAATGGGGAGACCCTCCTATGTATCCCAACCACCTATACATATTTGTGAACATTATGGCCAAACAACTTTGATCATTGCAAAGAAAATATTTTGCCGTCACAAAGTCGATACTATTTTGCAAAAATAAAACCTTAGAAGGGTCTCCCTTTCAGGTTTCGAAGGATTGGGCGTTAAGCGAGATTGCATTAAAGTCCGAGGCTTTAAAAGTACGATTTATGATTAGTATTCGAGTCTGAAATGCCCACAGCGGTGTACGAAGTCTGTTAGTGTCCCTGTCTCGGAATGTCGAGGTCCCTAAGAATCCGATTTTCCGTTTGAAAAAAAAATCCTGAAATTGCGGATTGAGACACGCTGTTACTTATTTTTTTTTTACGGAAATTATCTTAATTTCCCAATAGTTAATCCCGCATTTTTACCCTTTCAAACACCAAACATTTGTAGACTACAGCAGTAAATAAGAAATTAAAACAAATTTGAATTTGCAAAGTGTTGCCCCCCTTGTTACCGGTATAATTGCACTTTTATTTTATTCAGTATTTTTCGATAACTCGGGAGCCCATTGGCTGATCTTTCTGAAATTTGGCCTACTAGTAGAGCCCCATAAGCTGCCATATTATAATTATAAGTAAATCTCAAGATCCGACCTCGGCAATTCTAATGAAATTAAGCGGTAGAACAACGTATAGTGACGATATTTGCTGAAAATTTCAATGCTTTCTCCAGCTATCAAGGTTCAGAAGTTGCAGCAGGTCGAAATATTCGATTTAAACTGTGAAAACTAAACAAAAGCGCTAATAACGTAAAACTATGAAAAATGATATCGCAGACTGGTGTTACTCAGAAAAAGGCTTGATTTTTGTAATTTGATTTTTTTTCACTAAAAAAGAATTTTCGGGGTCATATTGACAGTTTTGGAGACTTTTCTCCTAAAAAATATTAAACGTATTGTGTACATTCAGACGAACTCAAATTTTATTTTTCAAATTGATTTTGTCTGCTACTGTAGACAATACGCTATTAGCTCCATATTTTTATAGGAGAAAAATCTTGAAAACAGCATTGAAATAATTACGAACTTTAGCACGTGCATATAAAAAGGGATGAAGTAGAGCATGACTTTTTCCTGATATCCGTATCCTTATCCACAGAACCTTCATTTATCAAACCAGTCGATTATCACAACAAATTACACCAAAGTGGTTTTACCATGCCTTTTGCAGTACCTACCCAACCCCAAAAGGAAAACAACTGGTATTGTAAATCGCCACCATGTTTTCTAATGAAAATCTCCGCTTTTCCCATTGAAATTGGCGCAAAACGTTAAGTACCCGATCGTTGTTGCTGAAACGGAGAAATGGCAAAAGGCAGTAATTAAAATCCACCCGGGACATTGTTATAGTCATAAAGTCATAATGTCATGCCATTTTTTTTCTGCTTCTACTTGGCGTTTGCTTCTTCTTTTTGAATCGTTGCGTTCTTTCGCACAATATCCTTGCCAGCATGAGACTCATTACTGAAAGTCGTTCCTTAAACTGTACACGATAATTTCGAATTACGGGCGCAATGAATATATTAACCTCTCGCCCGCGCGCCATGATGAAGTTTGAACTCGCGGACGGAAGTTTTCCTAACAATTGGTGTGTATAGAGCCGAGGCTATTATTGACCCTGTCGTAACCTCATCGGGGGTTTTGTACAAATGCACGGCTGATTCCGTTTTAGCATTTCAGATGTCTTTCCTAATGATTGCCACAGACATTCTTCACTAAGTATGGAGTAGTGTTGTCGCGTTTACATAATGACATTGATACACGCCCGATTTTGGTACGCCAGGGAAATAACAAAGATCCGCACACAACTCTCCGTTCCAGGCCGGATAATTAGAAGAATCTGTCTGTCATTAAGGCTCTTTTTTATAATGAATTCTTCCTAGAAACACGATTCTTTGCAACAAAACATACTAATTGAGAGAAATTAGCTTTTTCTACGCTCTGGATTTTTTTAAGCCTCGTAGGGCTCCTGTCACCGACATCCTTAATTCAAAATATTTTCAGCTGCGGTGACGACAACTCCGCCCGCTATTTTCACTGCTTTTTGCTATATGACCATAACGTTGCTTCAGCTAGCTACCACGTCATCGTCGTCGCCAGCAAATATTCGGCTTGTTCCAGAAATTATTCAGTTTTGTGCGCCAGCTGACGTTGAATCTGTGGATTTTAATTAAACAGAATTCCCTCGCGTTCTTCCTCTGTTGTGAAGGCTCACTGAATCCAAGTTATGAAATTTTTAATTGTGGAAAAGGCGGCCGTCATTGCCATTTAGGTAGAAATCGTCGTCGTCGAGTCGAATAGTTGAGGCGTTTTCGTTGTGCGAATGTCGGCAAAGGGAAATTGGATCGACCACTATAGCGATTGTGACACAACTACACCAGAGAGAGATATACACAACAGAAGAAGAGCAAAGAAAAAAAATCGAAGTAGGTATGTGAGAGACACTAAAAGGCTGTTCTATACTACAACCGCGCTAGTTCCGCTGCAAAGGCAATGATGATGATGATGGCGAGATATGCTATGAGGCTCTCGCACTCTCTGCTCAAGAGATTCTTGATTGGGTCCGGCGAAGCGTAAATTTTTGGCGATTTTCTGATTGAATAAGTCCGAAGGGAAATCATTAGTGAAACGACGACAAATTCCAACCAACATACAGAAGGGTAACCGAATCGAAATTGATGGCGACGAGAAAATATGCTACCACTTCCTATTCCGGTCGTAAAAGTTCATTGACGATCGACGACGACGACGATATGACGACAGTTCGTCAATCGGGAATGGCGGAAAAGGGTTCTGTCATCAATTATTTCCGTTGTTCGGGCGTACACACTCAATCATCACGCTGCCGGTGAAAAATTCATTTTGCCGATAACGACCGGCTGACGACGCCGACGAGAAATTGCGCTAGAACGGAGACAGCGTATTATGTGACAAAAGAAATGCTCTTCCATTGTAAATTTGAAATCATAAAGCTGAAATGATTGGAAAGGACTTTCCAATTAATTGGAATATCTAACCGAATTGGGTGCACCCACTTAGGTGAATAGGTTTGATTTAATGAGATTGGATTAAGCTGCAAATCGGGTTTGAATCCTTTCAGGCGTACATAGCGGCATTGACGGATTTTTGAATTTAAAGAAAATTATTTGTTAATCGCAATAAGGATCTTACCGACGCATTTAGGTTTTGGTGTTCCGAGTAAAAATTGCTATAATTGCAATTTAGCGGACGGTCATCAAAAGGACTGCAGAGTGTGTTGGGCACGATATAATAATAAATCAGAGCACCTCTCCATACATGGGTGTAGAGCTATAGTGAATATACAGAACTACTGGATGTGATATAGTTTTTACCATTACTCCCTCGTGCATGTCCTGTACTGCGTGGTGCCAGCATCTCAGCTTAGACACTAATTAAGTTAAAAAACACCCTTCGACCCCTGAAAGTTTTTTTACAAAAGTAGGCCCGAAAATTTTCCTTAGAGTGAATTCACACTTCCGAAAGGATTTATTTAATTTTTAATTTTAATCTATACCAGGATTTGTTGGCAGTCTGTATCGGCTATTAGTTTATAAAAGTTTTAAATCTAACCTCACTCCACGTACTGATGACTTGCGCATGTAGTGCATGCAGATCTATCGAAATTATTAAAACTGTGAGAACGTTCAAAGACCTACGCCATGTGATAAGGAATGCAAATCCAAGACTTAGGGTAAACCTTCTAAGCCCAGGTTTGTTCTAGGTTGGTGCACACTGTTAATATGTTCGTGCGTTATAGCCGATACAGACTAAGCCGCCCATTACTTCTGTCGATCTCCCAAGCTTAGGAAAATCAAATTAGGAGATCCACAGGGAGGGGTACTCTCCCCCACTCTGTTTAACATCTACATGACAGGCCTCCCCACACCACCTGAAGAATCGAAGTGATTTCCTACGCTGACGATCGCACCGTACTCGCCACAGATAATTAATCGCTATCTAGGACGATTACAGGCATTTTCCAAAAGCTGAAACCTCACCATCTCTGCATCCAAATCATCTGCAACTTTTCTAACCAGTTGGTGGGAGGATATTAGATGGGAAATTGATATACCTATTGGCATCAATTCTGCTCCAACTGTAGGTTGGTTGGTTGGTAAAAGTGGCGTAAAGTAGAGCATAAAGTGCCGTTTTGAAACCACAAACTCCGTGAAGCTTGACTATAGTGTATATGATAAAGGTTAGGTAATGCATTTAGGAGTGGGGAGGTGCCTTGAACCAGCCAGTGTTATTTAGGAAGTACAGCAGCTCCCTAAATTTCACATAAGCTGCATCCTCCAAGCCTCCCAGAAAAGCCCTACAGAGCGTCCTATACCGGGTTCTGGCAAGACCCGGGCATTCACACAGAAAGTGATTCAGGGTTTCCCTCTCATTTACATTACCGCAGCTGCGGCAATGAGCGTTGTAGGTTATGTCCAGCCTGGCAGTGTGGAGCCCCATTGGCCAGTGCCCCGTGATAACAGCAGTAAGCTTGGCGATATCTCTACGCGGTTTAGTCAAAATGTCAGATGTTCTCTTCCAGTCGTAGGAGGGCCACATCTTCCTTGATATAACGCAAGTCCTCAGATTTCGCCAGTTGGAATTAGCAGCCCTTATATAGTGGGTGGAGATCTTACTCTTAACAACTGCCATCGGGACGCAAACACGCTCCGCATGAGAGCTGTCAAGAGTGGCACTCAATTTGGCTAGTTCGTCAGCCGTCTCGTTGCCCTCTATGTTCCTGTGTCCAGGTACCCAGAGTAGGGTGATTCTTTGTCATGTACCAAGGCTGGTTAATGCTTCCTCACACACTTCAACAACCTTGGAGGTCGTCTTCACCGATTGTAAAGCCATGATAAAAGCCTGACTATCTGAGCAGATGGCGATATTCTGGCTGTTTTGTATGTCCCTGAGAGCATAACAGGACTTCATGATTGCAAGCATTTCTGCTTGAAAAATGCTGGCATGATCAGGAAGACGGCAATATTCAGAGATACTTAGTGATCTGCAGAAGATTCCAGCACCCACGCCACAATACATTTTAGACCCATCGGTGAAGAGTGTGATGTCAAAATCCTTGACCACCTCACTCTGTTTCCATTCACTTCTTGTTGGGAATCTGACGTCAAAGTCCTTCCCAAAGCTTAGTTTGGGCACTTTAAGATCCGTTACAACGTTGCGTACGTCTTGTGGTAGCTGGTTTAGAATATTGCTGTGGCCGTATGGCCTAGCACTCCAGCAGCTCCAACTGTAACAAAACCAAAAAATTATCGGGCTTCACCTAGAGAATATGATGACATCTGCGAAGCACGCAGCATCTGTTTGTAAAAAAAATGCGCAGTAGGAATAAAATCCTAAAAGCTCTAGCTGGTAGCACCTGGGATAAAGATAAAGAAACCATGCTACCTACTTACAAAGCGGTGGGTCGAGCGGCCGCTGATTATGCAGCCCCAGTTTGAACACATAGTTGATGCGACACAAACTGGTCCAAAATTCAAGTCTGCCAAAATGCCGCTCTACGCACATCTACAGGTTGCTTTCTGATGTCTGCCCAGAATCACTTACATCAGGAGACAAAATTGATGCCAATACCACAATCTCCTACTCTTAAAACAGTATCTGTTGGTTGCTATCGTGAGAAACAGCCCAATCATTATCCCATGGACCGAATTCCTCCACCACGACATGGTTTACGAGACCTTGATAGAGAGATTCAGGGATACCAACGGGACCCTTATGATGAAGTTACATACCGAGCCGCCATCGCAGCGATTCACACAGAAGAAGTGAATCGGTCCATTGCGTGCTTCGGAGTCCTCTCAGAGCGCCCACCACCAATTTCGCCTGAGGAGATTAGGGTCCCGAGAGCCTCCAGAGTAACACTAGCTCAACTTCGGTCGGGCTTATGTTCATGCCTTCATTCGTATCTTTCTCGCATAAGCCCGGACATCCAAAACATCTGTCCAAATTGCGTATTGGAGTACCATACTCCTCACGATGTGGGTAATTTGCTTCAATGCCCAGCTGTGCCCGCTGATCTTACCCCTATATCGCTGTGGGAAAACCCTATCGCAACAGCTATGTTTTTGTCCTTAGACTTCAGGAACACAAACATTGACGAACCATAACTCGTAACCACATAGATGCACATCGGTTTCAACCCTTCTGGACCACTATAAGAAGAAGAAGAAGAAGAAGATCTCCCAAGTTGGGTAGAAACGTTTTTTGTTGCAATAAGTGTATTCAGGTACAATAAGCTCAGTTCATTTCACCGGGAAAAATTGAGCGAATTCTGGTTACATTACTCTCCACCAGAAGGCACTCCTAACGCGACACTAATCCACCTGGCGTCAAGTACAGTGAAGATTCGAAGATTCTACCAACTCTAAAAAGATGAAATAAAATAACGAACGAGCGAGATCATTCTCGACTCAGCAGCCTTCGACGATACATCGTTTAATCGTTATAAAATGTTTTATAAATTTTGTTAATAGTAAATAAAATGTTCACGTGTTAAACCTTTAACAGAAAGGTTTCGCCAGAAAAGCGAAAAGTTTCTTCACGCTACGTTACAGCTTTTGTGCTCTCGAACGCCATTTTCGACAACGACACGCAGCAGCAGTGGAAATTTCACCAAAACAGTTTTGTGCTCTCGAACGACATTTTCGCCAACGACACGCAGCAGCAGGAAAATTTCGCTTAATTATCCGGATTGCATTCGAGTTTGTGACGCATCACGATTTGCAGCACGAACATTCATGTCCGACAACAGTTCATCGAGACACCGACAGTGCAGCCTGGTAAAATCTTTGAAATTTTAATACCATATAAGTATTCCGAAATTTATTACGATTCGCGGTTAATATCATCGGAGCCGCGCTTAAAATGATTGACCAAGGCGAATCCTTGAACGATTCCACGCCACCGCCAATTACGCCTCAATCAAGTACACGGACTTTCTCATCCCGGTAGCCGAGGCACAAGAAAGCTGATCCGTCGAAAATATGTTTGGCCCAACATGTGCAAGGATATCGCCAGGTGGGCGAGAACTTGTATCCCTTGCCAAACATCCAAGGTCAGTCGACATGTGCGAAACATCCCTCAACACTTCGCAACAGTGGACACTCGTTTTCAGCATGTTCACGTGGACATTGTGGGTCCTTTGCCATCATCAAATGGATTTATTTATGCTCTTACTATCATTGACAGATTCACGCGCTGGCCGGAAGTTATTCCTTTGCGCGACGTAACAGCGGACACAATTGCGACATCGTTTTACACGCACTGGGTTAGCCGATTCGGAGCACCGGTTGTCATTACCACCGACCGAGGATCTCAACTCGAATCCTCCTTGATGAAGACCCTGCTCAACCTAGTGGGGTGCAGCCGAAATCGAACAACAGCATACCACCCCGCGGCAAACGGGATGGTCGAACGGCTACATCGAACACTGAAGGCCGCGCTAATGTGCCACGAGGATTGCCAGTGGACTGAGGCGCTGCCCACCGTTCTTCTTGGTCTTCGCACAATGATCAAGGAGGACCTCAACTGCTCAGCAGCCGAGCTGGTATACGGGACGACTCTCCGTGTGCCAGGCGAGTTTTTCGTGGATGATGACATACCAACCGAGTCACATATCCTCGTTGAGCAGCTTCGCGAACGTATGCAGCGTCTTCGGCCAACCCCAGTCGAGCATCATCGAAAGGATTCTTCGTTCGTGTACAAGTCAACGTGCTCGCATGCCTTTGTACGGCAAGATGGGTCCAAACGATCCCTGCAGCGTCCGTACACGGGTCCGCATCGCGTTCTAAACCGTATCAGTGATCGAGTTTATAAAGTCCTAATTGGGGACAAAGAAGCTACGATTACAACCGAATGTCTTAAACCAGCACATCTATTGAATCCCGAACTGCCACAACCAATCGATCCATCCTTAGTACAACCACGAGCATCCTCGACATCATTTGGTAAAAATTTAAGGACTTATGCGGGTCCGCGAACGAAAAAAGCATCCGTAACGTTCAGCCGTCAATCAACATGACATTGACAGCTGCACTCAGAGGGGAGTATTGTGGCACTCCTAACGCGACACTAATCCACCTGGCGTCAAGTACAGTGAAGATTCGAAGATTCTACCAACTCTAAAAAGATGAAATAAAATAACGAACGAGCGAGATCATTCTCGACTCAGCAGCCTTCGACGATACATCGTTTAATCGTAATAAAATGTTTTATACCAGAAACCAGTTGGTAGCACCTCCTTCCATTTGGCAGTCAGTGTGGATGGACCTTAAGATCTTTTGAGAACACACCGATGCGCTAAATTGTGGCGAACACCTATGTAGATTTACGCCAGTAAAATTTTACATAAAAAAAGGCCTTACCTCGGAATGAATGGAATATTACGGTTCTTTCACTGATCTCTTTTAGAGTATTACTAGCTATATAAATCCAAATTTGCAGCCCTGAGGACTCTGTGCTAACTTTTGTGCGAGCGAAAAAAGGCCATCTTTTTGCTATTTTATTACATTTCCAACATTTTTTTTTTTTAATAATTGTCCTAAACACTAAACTAAACGGTAGTATTCCATTTATTCCGAGGTAAATGTCGGAATTTGACTGGCCTAGATTAGACACTTACCTTTTTTAATGTTGCTTTTAGTAAAATTCTTTAAAATTAAATTTAACTTCACTTCACCACAGCACAGCTAATTATTATACTTAATTGACACTTCTATAAAAATAATCAAAAGTTTTCAATATTGCTAAAATTTGCAACGATTGCTACGGGTATTATTATAGGTTTCAGTTGCCTTTCACTTCATGAAGCCTAAATGAAATCATTTCCTGAAAGAAATCTGAATGCATTCAGTAACTATTCAGCTGCTGAAGATTAAGTGAATGCATTCACCTAGCTTTCATTTCCTGAAAGAAAAGTGAATATGTCCATTAATTGTTCACTAGGTGAAGCTCAAGTGAAGTATACATTCAGTATGTGATTTCAGTTCGGTTTCACCTAGTGAATGTTCACTAAAATGTTGGCTGGGTAGTAAATAAAATGTTCACGTGTTAAATCTTTAAATGTGTGTGTTTGATAATTTAAACCCCACATGGTATTCAGCTGCTGAAGATTAAGTGAATGCATTCACCTAGCTTTCATTTCCTGAAAGAAAAGTGAATACGTTCATTAATTGTTCACTAGGTGAACCTCAAGTGAAATTTACATTCAGTATGTGATTTCAGATCGGTTTCACCTAGTGAATGTTCACTAAAATGTTGGCTGGGACGTTGCGCAACGTCCTCTACATAAAAATAAATAACAGGCGCGACAATCCAGCATTGGACTAAGGCCGCAGGATGTGTTAGTGACATCCTATTTCCAAGATCTTATCTGCTTTTTGTTGAGGTAATGAGCAACACGCTCAGCAGTGTTATTTATCCCCATAAATGGGTACTCGTTTAACATCTGAGTGAGATCATAGTCCGTGACAAGCTCGTGAGTTCGAAAAACACCATGATCCACGGTGAGATTCGAACTCATGACCCTGTGCACCGAAGGTGCGCGACCTAACCGCTAGACTGAAGAAATATATTGTGGAAATAATATAACCCATCTACATCTACATGTTTTTATATGATTTTTGTCATAATAATGAATGTCGGTTGAAATTAGTGTTACATTGCATTCACACACTACCTTCGCCGCTAACTTGCGTGTGCTTTCTGGTGAATTAGAAATCGTATCAAAACTTTGGTACACTCACTTGTGCGTAAATACACTCGATAAGAAGCTTTCTTGCATCGCATCGCGTTGTTCCTTTTCTGTACGCCCACTGACGGCCAAAGTGCAACTATTTTATAAGGTGTTGAGATTTTTCTGTGAAATCCTCTCAACATTCAATTAACTTACCAGGAATCTTCATCATTAGTAGTATGTAGCACAAACAAACTACTCTTAGATCCAACAATCTAGAAGAGTGTATTACAATTGCAACACAATCCGTGATTTATAGAAAAACTCCTCTTTACTTTTTTAAATCAAAATCTACACATAACATTTCTATTCACCCTTTCTCATCATTAATTACAGACATCGGGGTATTATAATGCGGGAGCATGCTTCTTCCTACTTCTGACGATGATGATGTAGCGAAGGATCCCATCACGTTGGCTCCCATTCAGCAAACAGTACGCCGAAAAAAGAGCATGTTACCACCTCATTAATTACATGTGGTAGTGGTGTGCAAAGCATATCTTCCCTTGACTTCAATTAATCAAATAGACTACTGTTAGTTTTATCCTTTTAGTCCTTTTACTGTTTTTCTTGGTTTGTCTCCAAGTGTGGCGGGCTGCTATACACTCTCTACACTACGCATATCGACGCTGCGCTTCGTCGAAAATACTACTTCTACTTTAACTATACGTCAAGTTCAAAGGAATCATAGGGAATCACGTTCATGCCCAACGGCTTGTTATTTTACTAATTAGCTACAACAAACCGCAGTCGTGCTCTCTCTCTTTTTCTCTCGCTCGTTTTGTTTGTCAATTCTGCGGGAAATGGTGTGGCCGTGTTTTTTGCGCCAAATCCCTTGGCACTGGTAAACAACATAAACATTGGCGCGGTGCGACGAGGATTGTCTGGGAAACTCAGTAAACATACTTTGAGGAAAATTGACGTCTAACTAGCTTTAGATTAAAGTCGGCTATGTTTGGAATTCATGCGATGTCAAGAGTTTTTCTTTTTTCAAGTCTCCGCATGTGAGTTCGAATTGACCGAAATGCCCGCGAGCCACTGTAGTTGAATTAAGTATTCTCTTTGTAGGCTAGGACGTGGCTAAGTTTGGACACTATGAGTTCACTAAATGGCTGTTTAAAGTGGATGTTGGTAAATTCTGTTGATTTTGTGGCACGGTTTATTTTTTTGAAGAAGGTTCCATCATGGTTGTGAATTTCTGCGAAGACGGTGTGAGACAATTGCTTAGTTTTTGTTTACATTGCTGACCGATATCAGCCATATACTTTTTAGGAGAAAACGAAAAGTAACCAAAAGCTCTTTTATTCTGTAATTGACTTGGTCATAAGCTCATAAGCCTTGCAATGCATAGAAAGCATTCATAGCAAAAGTGGTAAAATTAGCGAGTGCTTATTTTTACATATTTAGCATAGGAGTCATATTTCCCGAAAGGTCTGTAAAAATACGTACCAGTGTTATGCTAGCGACAGAGGTGTGCCTCTCTCCTGCAAAGCAATAGCTCTACAAGCCTGTTATTTTAAAAATTCTAAACTCACCCGACAGATAATAATGTCTTCCCTAAATTTTTTTAAAAGCATATACCTCCTGGCCTTGCCCAAGACAAATTCTATTTTCTCCAATTATTTTCCATTAAAAACGTGTCCAAACAGGATTGGAATTTCAAATACGCGAAGCCTTATTATCCTACTGAATTTGTCTGATCAAAGAAGACTTTCTTTGTGTGAAATATCTCACCATAGCCACCAGCACCACCATCGATGGGGAGTCCACCCTATATGTAGGTTTCAAATTCAAATTTGTCTGATTGTCGGTATTCATTCATCTCAATGCGGCCGCATAAAGAAATAATATTCCTAAGCTATTCCTATGTGGCCAAGGTGTTTTGCTCCAGCAAACAGAGGATTTTCTGCATTTCTTTGCCGGCAGCTTGCTCAGGGGAATATTGCCGACAATGGGGCGCTTTACTGAATATGTTCACGAAGAAACCAAGCGTCAGAACCATCCACTATAGAAATATAGACTGAAGGAACCTTTCGCCGCAGACGGTTCGTTTCAATTTAAATTCAAACTTCCTCCATCACGTCAATAAAGCGAAAGGATATCTACCATACGAAGCCGGAATAGGCGCTGCTCATCTATGCATATCCGCATACAGAAAACCCGGCAGTAGTTGTTCGGATCTGAAGAAAGAAAAATGTTTCAAAGTCCTTTTCATTCGCACCTTGTAATTGAGCCCGAAGCAAAATTGGTCTTTCTACAGTTTTGCCCCCGTGCTTTTTCAATTGACATAAAAGGACACGGCACGGTTGTATGTATATGCTTTGTAAATGAAACTTCCGACCGTAGCCTATACAGTCGAGGGCAAGGACGAAATATTTATACAAGGAGAATAATAATTTTGTATAGTACATGAATGAAAGAAAGTCCTTAGATCAAAATAATTAGCGCTGGGCTATACAGGGAATATAGGCAAGGGTACCTACAGTCAGCCAGCTGGTTGAAGTGTCTAAGCCTTTTGTGTTGGAGAAAACTTTGACTTTTGTACTGAAAGCCAAACATAGCAGAACAATATCGCGGCAAGCACTTGACAATACAAAAGAGCTGCAGTTAGGCGAACTTTTCAAGGGAATCAGACCAATTTCGAAGGTATGTATACAATGAAGGTTTGCTAGAAAAAGGTTGTTATAAAATAACATGATTCCATGTTAGCAAGAAAATTATTCCAATTGTGCTGCTACTGCATATGTTTAATGTGGAAATGTTGAATAGAGAGAAGCTTGTTAAGGTTATATCGTTTAGAGTTTACGATGCACCTGGCATTGCAGGGCAAATGTAATGCGTTGATTAATACATTCAAAAGCCCTCAAAAGAAATTAAGTCAATTATCGGGAGGAAGTATTTTTTTTTGTTCCAATGGTATTTATAATTGTTAGTGGTTCAAATGAGCGTTAATAACGGTGCAATTTGAATGAGATTGCTCTCGTAAAGACACCGATTATTCAAGCGTATATATGCGGTATAATGAAGCGTCAAAGGAAGCAAGGAAGAACATGACGGAAAAAAAACCGTGAAACTGGAACTGACGGTTTTCTAGATTTGATTATATTTATAGTGGGCTTTGGCTTGTCTATTGACCAAAAGCACGGATACCTGCTGAAGTTGCATGACTTTGACTTCCCTCAAATGAAGCTCACTTTGCCCATAAACTGATGGAGTTCCCCCTACAATAGCACAGTGTCGTGCTCTGTGGCCGTGATCGTTCGGTCGCCACTCTGTGAAATAGACACTCATAGAGAAACGAGTTTCCAAACTCGGCACGACTCGTCGCAAGTTTATTATTCAGAAGAAGATGATAAGAAATATTCTTATCGTAGAATAATAAACTAACATTGCGACTAGGAAGTGGTATGGCTGACAATCGTATCACACTCCGAATTCAGTTGTCTTTGTAACGTGGATGACTACACATGGTAGTCATCAACGCACCATGCTCCACTAGGAGTTACGGTAATGAAGAGAGAGAATAGCACAGTTGGGTTTCAGCTTCACATACGTGGTGCACGTGGTCACAATATCACAATCTATAGACGTTTTGAGTATTTTAAATGCGATTCGTTGATTTTCAAAGCCTTAACAAGCGAACAAGAAGTTAAAATAAAAACCTACAGAGATTGTGACCTTTCAGTGACTAAAATATCGAAAAAAATTGGAAAAACCAGAAACGTGATTTACAATTTTATTAAAAATGGTGAAAATTATGGAAAAATGTTAAAGGTTGAGTGAGCAGTGTACTCTCTAATGCAGATAAGCGATGTTTTGCGTGAAGCATCGAATTCACATGATTCTGTGGACAAAATTCGGTTAAAAGTTGGTTTCAGTGCGAGTAAAACAACTGTATTGCGTTGTAATTCGAAAGCTAAACACCTTAAGCGTCTAAAATTAAAAAAAAAAAACACCACTTAACCCCGCTCGTAAACAAGCTCGGTTGACTTTTTGTCGTACCAACATGTCATGGACCAAAGAGTGGTATCGCGTTGTTTTTTCTGATGAAAAGAGATTTACTTTGGAAGGGCCCGACGGATATAACTGTTATTTTTATGATTTAAGGAAGGAGACTCAGCAGTTGGATCGTTTGCACAGTCGAGTTCGCGGCGTTATGGTTTGGGGAGCCATATCCTACTACGGCACTTGTGAACTCCAATTCATAGACACCACTATGAATGCTAAGTCGTATCAAGGTGTTGTAGAAAAGGCTTTTCCGACATTCGAAAGTCTATTTGGACCATTGCCGTGGACTTTCCAACACGACAATGCACCAATACACACTGCTCGTGCCGTCAAGCCGTTTATCGGGTCCTATACTGGCCATACTCGCCGGATCTAAACATAATGGAAAATGTTTCGGGATGGCTGGTCAGAAATGTTTATGAGTCTGGTAAACAGTTTCCATCAAAGACTGAACTAATCGAAGCCATTCAGCGATCATGGGCTACCATTTCCCTTGCTTACATCAAAAGTTTGTACGATTCTTTGCCTAATAGGATCTAGGAGGTTATTTCAAACGGGGGAGGCTCAACCCGTTACTAAAATTGCTGATTTTAATTCAAATTGATCTCAACTTATATTCTGAACAATAATAACTTATCCTCACTGCATAAAAAGTTAATTAAAATAAGTTTAAAAAAAAAGTGTGCTATTCAAGTGAAACAGAATTAATGTGTTTTTTCATTGGTGTTTTACAGATTTTTTCTTTCTAAGATAGATATTGTGGAGTTCGCGTTTTTCATTTCTATAACAAAAAACTAAACTAAGATTACATGTTAGAAAAATTCGAATTCTTTTTATTTCAAATTAAAGCTAATTAACCAAATGACAGATAAACAATACAAAATATCTGTTGTCTTCATTTTTTTAAAGATATTGAGAAAATAAATTTAATGTATAGAGTGTGCTATTGAAGTGAAACGCAGTGTATACGAGTACTAAATCTTTCATTGAGCCCGGTCCCGATGGTTTTGAAAGTACAGGCAGCGCCCGCTCCAAGGAGACGGGGAAAGCCGGGTGGTCGCCTGAGGTGCCACATTTAAGGGACGACTTTTTAGCTAGCACTCGAATGAAAAAGATATAAAAAGTCGAAAAGAAACATCCAGATGAAATAAAAAGGGACGAAAGAAAATGCCATACGGATACGGCAGGAAGCAAACTGAATTTTTTTATCGATTGTATCCTTAGTTTCTCTTGTGTTTTAAAGATGCAGAGTTCTTGCGAGGCTACAATTGATATGAAGAATAATCATTTAGAATCCTAAAATGCTTAGTAAAAGTTGCTAAATTTGACGCCCACTTCCGGAAAGCAAAGTGAGACAATTCGCTCAGTTGTTTCCCAATTATTTACGTCAAATTAAAAACCGCGCCATATCCATTTTTTTGCATTCTGTACTAAGCTTCTATTTTTGGAAAACCAAACAAACTCCTTGCTGAACTATGGTGAATTGCACTTAAAATTTTGAATGGTAGCGGAATAGGTTTCTACTACAATGTACTATCTGGGTCTTCGGTAACTCAGTGGATAAAGATGCCATTCTTTCAATTACTGCAGCGTTGGTTCACTGTGATCATACATTTTTGGGGAGTCTTTATATGTGCCTACGGCATCCGGATCCAGGATGTAAATAGTTTCGGAGCTATTCGTTCTTACATCCACCAAGAGCTGGTAAAATCACTCGATTCAAGAGAAAAAATCTCTTGAGTACCTAAGGGGCGACAAATTGTCCTCTTGTTCGGGGCGGTGTAAGTGCAAGAGCGGACGCTGATAACAGGGCCGCTGTATACACTTTATTTTTTTTTTGCGCAAATCCAGATAAATAAACCGACGTTCTTAGACACATTTTTTTACTGAAGTTTGCAAGGTTTTACTCCCTGCCTAAAATTTTCCCTTGATAATTAAAAAAAAAACCCTAAATTTAGGGAATTTTCGCCCAAATTTGCAACACTGGAGTACTCTGTAACCAACTTCCTTTGTTGAATCGCGGTTTAGCGGATCTGGCTGAATGAACTGTGGCGATGTCGTTGAAGACGGAAAAACAGTGTCAAAGCATTCAACACATTGCAGCGCTTAAATTCACAGAGATTTCGAAAGTTCGGTCGATATCGGTTCCTAATATTTATTTAATGGAGGTGTGAGGGGAAATATGATCTAGATCTCCGAATCGCATGCAAATACAGTCGGGGTCTTCGGTGGTCCTTAAAAAAATTTAAGATACTACTGGTCGCTACTTTGGGCCAAGAGTGTGTCCTCGCATAAATATGTCGTCTCATCTGAATTAGCACATTCCAAGAAATCCCAGCACTTCGATACCGATCTGTAGAATTGTGTGGCGTTCTTTCGTTATAGTACAGCAGACTGTTAGTTGAACGATGTTACAACACTAGACGAATAACAGTTTTCTATTGGAGATTATCCAATATCTCTGGGTAACTACGCTCCTTTTCCACCTCTCTCTCTATATTAGCGGCCTTCAGCTGTTCCCACAATTTGCCTATAGATTTTTACCATAATATATGTACCTCTGGTCTGGCTGGTCTAGCGGTTGGTGCGCGCATCTTCGGTGCACAGGGTCATGAGTTCGAATCTCACCGTGGATCATGGTGTTTTTTTAACTTACGATCTTGTGACGGACTATGATCTCACTCATATGTTAAACGAGTACCCATTCATGGGGATAAATAACACTGCTGAGCGTGATGCTGATCTCATTACCTAAAAAAAAAAGCTGATAAGATTTTGGAAATAGGATGTCACTAACACATCTTGCGGCCTTACTACAATGCTGGATTGTCGCACCTGTTATTTATTTTTTAATATACCTTCCAGTATTGACCTTCTTGGTCAATACTGTCAAACGGCTTCCCGAAGTCAATCAAGATGTAAGGATAAGATAAAACGGGGATCTCCATTCAGTGGATTGTTCAATTATAATTCAGAGAGATGCGCTTTTTCCATTCTTGAGAGAGAGAGAGACTCAGTTGCCCTGAATCAGGGAAAGTGGAATATCCGCTGTAGCATTGATATCCGCATTTAAAAGTTCCATAGGGATTCCATCTGCCTCCGGCCTTTACCAGCTTCCAATGATTTGGAACTTGGCCTTTGGTTATTTTCAGGTTGGATGGTACTCGCGTTTTTCATGTTTTACGCTGTTTTTGATGAGAACTATACTCGGTCATTTGTTATTTGGCTATGTCGGTAGCCAGCGCCCGCTCTAGGACTTACGCCGCCCCGGGCAAGATGACAAATTGCCGCCCCTGGTGATATACCAGGCAGATTGATAGTAGGAAATATGTACGTCGTTGAAGTAGATGAGTAGTTTCCCATAACATCCTTGCAGACTGCGCAGCCGATCAATTTCAGTTAGCCGGACTTCTTCAGTGTGGAAAGTCCGTGGTTTATTTTCATAAATGCGACATCTTGAAAATCATAGGTGTAGCCCAGGAGGTTGGGGAGGCAGGGCGGGGAGTGTCGCTTGACCCTCCCTCTCCCTGTCTGGCGGTTGATCAAGGATACATTTTTTTCTTACTGCTGTATTACCTCATAAAAAATCGATGCTCTACGTATGAAAATTGCAGTGCTACAAATCTGCGTGTTGGTGGTGTCAGTTGGCGCCTGGTCTCGATCGCAATTTTAACAAAGATCTCAGTCTGGTGGTCTCGGTTATTCCGAGACAGGGATTCTAAATGTATATAATCCGCACAATTCTATTGAGACTGCAGTTTTAGGCATTTAATATCCGAAACTTGAACACCCACATGTAGGTGTCATGAACATCACCATATCCATATCCTATCCGCGTTTGCGTGACCTAGCCTTTCGAAACTTAAATTATGCCTGAAGTGACATCCTAAGTTCTCTTTGTGAGCATCCTAACCACCTATGATTCCGATCATGTTGGCCAACCAACCTCATTCAAGAAAATATTTCGCCGCCAAAAAGCCTATATTGTCCCTGTTTCATCACTCTATGACTTCTGGGCTTAAATGTATACTTTATAGAGTTTTTGCTGTCCGCCATGTTTTAATGTTAGAATAAAGGCCTCACACTAAGTTTCCTTTGGGAAGTTAATCGATTTAAAAACATTTCATCTGAAAGGAATAGTTTTGTGACAAAGGTCATGTGATGTATTCAAACATAATTTATCGTTAAAAGGAAAAAGGCCGCTCTCGATTTATCTTTCTCAAATGTTTAACCATTTTTCTAAAAATATTTTTGTTGCCATATAGTTTATTGGGAATGACATACCCTCCGACCCACTAAAGAAATTCCGGGCTAGGGGCATGATGTTGACAAAATGTTTATGTCTTTAGGAAATCCAGCCTACTCGGGGGAATCAAGCTAAGTCCTGATTTAGCATGTTGGATAAAAAGGAAGTACGTTCCGCATATAAACTCAATAATAAGATTACGTTCTATAGGTCCTTTCGTCCTCTATTTAAAAATTAGATGGATCTCCCCTTTGGTAAAACTAAGGGATCATGCATAGAAAGATCAAATATAATCCTTAATGCTGGTCAAAAGCAGGGGTACTAAATGTTTAATTGGACGAAATTAGCAGTTTTAAAGTAGAACTTGAAAAGCGCATAGCTTCGGAAGTAGGGCGGGGGCTAGCATCACCGACGTACAATTACGCAACTCTTAACTAGGCAAGCGTTGTAGGATTCTAAATGCAGCACTTTCTATCAATTGTTGGCTCTCAAGGACTTTGCTTCTTCAAAACACAACTATTTATTTCATCTGAAGGTTTCGTTTCCACTTAATGGAAATTGATATTGCATTTTTCATTCTGGCTTTTATTTTTTTTCTTCGAGTTTTAGCCAAAAAGCCGCCCCTAAAATTTGGCGCCCCGGGCGACCGCCCGGCTCGCCCCCCCCTAGAGCGGGCGCTGTCGGTAGCCGAGTTTAAGTTCTCCTCAAAGCGACATGATAGAGTGGCTGATGAATGGAATGGCTATCTCATTGAAGTACTCCATCTCATTGAAGCCCATAAAATGTTTTTTTGACTCTTGAGCCGTCTTTTTGTCTTTTCCGCTGTTTTGGAAAGGTTTGCTTCACTAAAATTATTCAATAATAAGTTTTGCCTTTTTGGCTTTGTTTCAAATGTCATCTGAACCTAGCGCAATAATATCCTGTAAATTGTATGAGGCTTGACATAATTATAGTTTCTATGATGTATGGCTCACTGCCAACGGTGATTCTAAAAAGCTCTACTCTTCTACTCTTGTGGGAGAGAAAATTGCCACACCTCTGCCCTACTTTTCTTATCGCCAGCGGAACCACCCATAAGGATTGCTATCGGCTTGATCTTAGAGCTGCTCAAAGCAAATTCGTTTTTTCTTCTTAATATGAAGCTATAGAAGTTTACGTAACATTTTATACATATAATAACTGTACATCAGTGTATTGACTTAGTGGCGGAACCACTTGACTCGTCGCCGTCCCGCCCACTTCTTGAGTATGCTTTTCAGCATCCCAAAATTAAGTTGAAATAATTTGAATGGACTTGACAAGACTCACCCCAGTACAATTTTTTATCAACTATCACGCTCGTCGGCCGAGCCAGATCGGTCACATAGCACCACAACCCTACTGTTTCTGGGGCGATTGCATCGTTACGAATTAGCGCGGTGTAAGGAAAATAAGATCTCTCCAATTTCCCTGCAGAGGGACCCAAAGGACGATATGGCCATATGTTACTTGCACGGAAAAGAAAGCGGGTCTTCCAAACTGCGGTTACTGTTGCAAGATTCAGTAAACAGCACAGCCAACCCAGGTAAAAATGTATTACGTTATAGAGGCTTATAAGGGTTTTTCATAGTGCCGATAACTGACTTTTTTTTTGAGAAATTTAGAGTAAATTAAGCTGTACCTTTTTTGGAACTTGAACACAGGGACGGCGCAACATGAAGTATCAAGTTTATTTATGATTAGAGTAATCTTTCTTATGACTTTTGGGCCCTTAAATCTCGTGTATTGACTATTTTTTTGACCGCGCTTTCAGGTATGTTTTCCGAAGATACGTAATTTTACCCCACCTAAAAACCCGTTCTTTTGCTAGTCTTGTTGAGGGAATCTGTAACTTGGAGGATTTTTTTCCACACACAAGCTTGAAGGATTTACTGAAGCTTGTAAGCTGCCAGGCAGTCAGTAAATAAAGGGTTTTCCAATAGGGACGCTTGATCTTTGAAATGAAAAAAAAAATACATGTAGGAGAGATATTTGCGAATTTTTTTTTTTATTTGAAAGGTCCATCGACCCCATTACATATGGAATATGACATCATTCAAATGACCGCCACGGCTTCGGTTGGTGGCGCGCACACGAAAGGTCCAATTTTCGATGACTCTGGCGCACAAATCGGGCTGTATTTGATCGATGGCGTGGCGTATGTTAACTTTGAGGGCATCGGTGGTTTGCGGTTTGTTGGCATAGACCTGCGACTTAAGAAAACCCCACAAGAAAAAGTCCAGCGGGGTCAAATCGCACGATCTCGGTGGCCAGTTCACGTCGCCTCCGCGCGAGATGACCATGCCCGTAAATTGCTCGTGCAGAACATCCATCGTAGCGTGTGCTGTGTGGCACGTAGCGCCGTCCTGTTGAAACCACATGTTGTGCAGATCCATATTCTCGATTTCAGGCCAAAAGAAGTTGGTTATCATCGACCGGTATCGCTCACCATTGACGGTGATTTGTGCGCCAGAGTCATCGAAAATTGGACCTTTCGTGTGCGCGCCACCAACCGAAGCCGTGGCGGTCATTTGAATGATGTCATATTCCATATGTAATGGGGTCGATGGACCTTTCAAATAAAAAAAAAAATTCGCAAATATCTCTCCTACATGTATTTTTTTTTCATTTCAAAGATCAAGCGTCCCTATTGGAAAACCCTTTAGTTTACTTTGCTTCTTGCAGTTAAGAGCGCAATATTTTATTTGGTGATAACACGGACGTGTATAAAACCATCATCCAACCTGTGCTATGCTATGGCTGCGAGGCATGGACCCTAACCCAAAACTCTGAACACCTGTTGTACACATTCGAGCGAAAGGTTCTCCGAAGAATCTTCGGGGCCGTTCGTGAACGAGGTGAATGGCGCATCCGATACAACCTTGAGTTGTATCAGCTGTATGATGAGCTACAGGTGTCGAAGATCGTGAAATTGCAGCGATTGCAATGGGCGGGTCATGTACAAAGGATGAACGACGATCGCATGCCCAAAAAGGTGATGAACGCGCAACGAGTGGACGGAGCCAGATTGCGTGGACGACCGAGAGCCTGATGGGAGCATTCTGTATGTGAGGACGCCCACCAGATGCTAGGCTTTCGGAATTGGAGGACAAGGTCGCGTGACCGCGACAATTGGAGGTTTTCAGTCCAGGCGGCCAAGGCCCGACGTCGGGCTATCGTGCCATAAAGAAGAAGAAGAAGAACACGGACGTTAGATAGTTAACCTATTGGGTTAGGTTTCTTGTCACCAACTCCGCCATAAACTAACTAAAGGTACGTTGTCCTCGACGCGGCCGCAGCCGTCGCCCGAAGCCCCACAAACAATCAAGTGCACCACGTTCACCATTCGTGCATGCATTATGTACAACAAGAGTCCCGTGTCTGCTTTCTATATACAGACAGATTCGTGTATCAGAATCAGTACGACTATTGTGCGAAACAACTACCCTACCCCAAGCAGCCGTCGCCCGAAGCCAACAAACAAGCAAGTGCACCACGTTCACCATTCGTGCATGCATTATGTACAACAAGAGCCGCGCGACTGCTTTCTATATACATGCTATTCGTATATCGGCCGAACGGATACGACCGTTGTGCGAAACAACTACCCTACCCCAAGCAGCCGTCGCCCGAAGCCTACAAACAAGCGAGTGCACCACGTTCACCACTCATGCGGGACTCTTGTTGTACATAATGCATGCACGAATGGTGAACGAGGTGCACTTGATTGTTTGTAGGGCTTCGGGCCAGGGTTGCCGTTTTCAGATTTCTAAGTGTAACATTTATATCATAAAATTGTAACATTTATAGGTTCAGTGTAACAAATTTGAAAATATTGGTTTTAATGAACAAATTAAGCAATAAATGTGCGAAAGTCCAAAATAAATAACCTATTGCTCGCGAAAATAGTGAAGTGTTAAAAATTAAAAGAAAATATATATATTTAAAAAATGGCTGACTTTTCCGAATATGTTATCCATTCTGTTCTATAAAGTCCGTACATTAAAGCGATTTAACGAAAAAATTCACGTCATAGTTTGTCCCAGTATTTGTAACAAAAAACAAAAACAAATTTATATTTAGGCAATGTGGATAGCTAGCATTTCAGGGCACTCCGCACAATAAAACTTTAACTAAGCAAATAGAAATCTCGCAATCAATCTTGGATATCATAATACTACAGACACGCACGGTTTGCGAACAGATTTGAAACAAAACCAATTGTTTAGAAATCTCGCAATTGGTATTGACACTGCTCTGCACAGAAGCTTTGTTTCCGAATGATTGAACGGGCATCCCAGTTCTTTTTGTTGTCGCAAAACCAGATGCTCCCTTCAGTACCTCAGACACTGCTTGAGCTTTCAAAGTGAATGTGGAAAAAGGTTCAATATCGAACGTTGTCTGACAAGCTAGCTCATCTGCTCTTTCCTGTCCATTAGAATACCATAAAACCACTCGTAAATCAATTTGAATTAAACTACCACGTTCATTCTTAAACGTTCTTTTGATTTAAAATGAAATTTGGTGTCCATATGAAGTTTACATTCCAAATTTTGCCGAATGACGAGAAAAAACATTGGCTACCGTAAATATGTTTCGTTTGAATCTGCGTCAAGGTACAATCCAATTCTTTTACTGGACTGGACTGGACAGGACTTTTACTGATCCTGAATTAATGAAGGACCAGCAAAAACGGGCACTTAATCCAGGAGTGTCAGACTGAAAACCTGACCTGAGCAAAAATACCCATCGTCATCAAGTATTAATGCTGATGATGGTTTATTCTACATAGTTGGAAGCCAAAATGCATTCTGAATAAAATTTACTGAAATTAGTGGAAATTGTGCGTTTTTTAAACTTCATTTTTCAGCTTATTTCAGTTTTCAGAGTTGCAGTCTATAAGGATCAAAAAGACGTATCTTCTGTGAATCAAGACCCTAAAACTTTTCCTCAAAATTTAAGTGATTAAAAGCTTATTTCCTCCTTTTCTATTATAAATGATCTTCAAACCAATTTAGAAACTTTTAACAAGAAGTTAAAACACCGAAATTTGGTGAATCGATCAACAGCCACTATTTGCGAATTAATTTACTCAACATTTTGGACAGCTGATCAGAACCAGTCATCCAGAAATAACCTTGGGATCCAAATAGGTAGAATACCTGAAAAATGTGAACACAAGTTATAATGCAACTGTGGCAAAGCCAAATACATACTGCTTTCTTAAATAAGAAAGAGAGAAAACAATTTCACGATTTATCTACACAAAAGTACTTTGAACAACCGCTAGCTTCCTAAGACAGAGGGCAGGATTTTTAAATACATAATTTAAGCTTGCATAAACCATCGAATTCTTGACGAGTTTTAATAAATTTAGTTCAACACCTTATTTTTTTTTACAAACATATACATTTTTTATTTTTACACAATGTGCTGATACATATTGTGTTTCTCCGATCTGACCGCGGGCCGCACAAAACTACGAAGTAGGCCGCATGTGGCCCGCGGGCCACAAGTTTGACATGCCTGACTGGATCGATGAGTGAACATGCACAAATCACAAAAATAGAAAATTTGTTTTTCTAAATACTTCTTCATGTCACTTATAGTAGAAAAATATTAAAATACAGTTGAATTCTCCTCCACTCTTGCTGGATTGTAACAAAATTGGTCGGGGTGTAACATTGTAACAAGAAATTGGAAATTGTAACAAAATGTTACAATTGTAACACGAGTGGCAACGCTGCTTCGGGCGACGGCTGCTTGGGGTGGGGAACTTGCTTTAGAGCCGCTGGAGTCGCTAGACTCGCTGCGGCCGCGTCGAGGACAACGTACCTTTAACGATTGTCTTGCAGACCCACAGCATTTCTTGAGCGTTTGTTTTGGTTTATTGTCAACATCCTCTTGTCTCTCAATGTGAGTTCACTCCCCATAAATACGAATGACATAGCAAAATGCAACCCGTAGCCTACATATATACATACCAGTGGCGTAGATAGCTTTTCGGAGAGGAGGAGGATCATTTTGCAAGGTTGCTTATACTTTTACGGTTATCAAATGTTGCATTTCAGAGTAACAATTTCTGTATTTATTACACTTCAAATTAGCCGTTTCTTCAGCAAATTTTGGTGCAATATAGATAGCAATTTTGTCATACATATACGAAAAAACGAAAAATAATTTTAGCTTTTTTACTACGGTGAGTGAATCCACATTATTCCAATTTTCGTACAAATTTTTGCTACTATGATTGGAGTACCAGACCTTTATATTGGGTTAGATCAGTGGTTCTCAAACTTTTCGGAGCCATAGAACACCGAGCATCGCCGCTTTTCTGGCGGGAACACCTCAAAAAAAGGGAAATTATGAAAACGATAAAGTAATTCGTGAGTATATATGTCTAAAATTTACAAACTTGTAGGACACCGTAGCTGCTAGCTATATTCGCTATAAATTTCGAGGCCATTCATAAATTTTACGTCTGTGATTTTAGCACCCGCCTTACTTTCGAAAAGTAAATGTGCTAACTAGGTCATTCTTTAAAAAAGATACTAATTGGAGAATTACACATCTCCGCCTCTCCTTTTCACCAGAACTAAGGACATTGCATGATCCCTATTTTTTGCCAAAGAGAGGGCTACCCAATTTTCAAATAGAGGAAATGCATTTTTTTTTGTTTCATTTATATGCGATATGCCGCGCTTTGATTTCCGAAAGATGCGATCTAAAGTTTTTGTTTAGGTCTGATGAGTGACAGGAGAGCATGTCCACTGAATAAATATTGAGATCCCGAGGAAATTCATAGGAAATGAGAAATAGGGAGTCGCATAAGCGCTGGCCGCATAACGGCATTTAAAACAGACTCTTTTGTGAGAAATCTTATGTCCGAAGGCATTATTTTCATCATTATTTCTATTGGAGTCGTTTTCCATAATTTTCATGGAACTTCAATTCGCCAAACCTTAGCGTTGATTTCTTCAGTTGGTCCCGATTGCATGCATTGCATTGATTCATCTAGTATTGGAGGGAAAACTACGAACAAGGTGGTTTGGATTTCAGCAATATGATGGATCGAACCACATAACACATTGCGAGAGCTCCCTCCCTCGGAAATACTAATCTTGGAATTTGGCTAGGTTCCGCAGATTTAACTAGCTCTGCCCTTATTCTCTATAAAAACTGTCGAGATAGTGCATTTATAAAAATAAGCCTTGCACGTTGAAAACCCTGAAGAAATCCGGCTAATTTAAGTTTTGCGGCTGCCCAGTTTTTCAAGGAAAATTTTTTATGAAAACAACTGCAGGAGGTTACTAATGAAAGCGAGCACAATTTGTTGACTTAATATGCTTGAGAGCAGAGTTTTCTAAAATGTGCTGAGTGGTTTAGTGAAAAACAAAGTTTCGCATTAATTTACCATTTCTTACATAAAGCTTTAAATTTGAAATTCCAAACAAACTCTTGTGGTGAATTGCGCTTAAGACTATGAATGATAGCTGAACGTTCGTTTGAATCCCATTATGAGCATGAATTTTTGTGTTGTCTCTACATCAGCTGGTTCCATTATATAAATCTTTTCGGAGCAACGACCATGAGGGGCCCCAGGATTCACTCGATTTATGAGGAAAAATTCTTTGAATCGATTATACAACAAAGACGTCCATCGATAGTATGAGGAAGTGCTAAATTTTCTATTGCTGTTCTGAAAATGGTTTCACGTTTTTATGAAACACACACGTTTGCTTTGTTTTATGTACCTAAAGTAATAATAAGAAATGTGTGACGGAAGGGGGGGGGGGATTGATCCCCTTGATCCCCCCTTATCTACGCCACTGATACATACGACCATAAAATACCCTTTCGCCAAAAACTACGATGTCTTGCTTTAATTTGTCTAAGCAATAAATTGACTTTTTGGTCAAATCATTTCAGTTCCACTCGATGCCAACTTTTCCAATATTCCTTCGTTATTGGTATATACGACGACGAGGACCCATCCGGCATCCGGCTGCTCGGCCGTCTTGTCGAGGGCGAAATGTTACAATAACGATTTGAATTCAGGAGTCTCCCCCATCTTTCTGTCTATCTATTGCAATTTTCGACAGTACTACACTGCAGGATATTATATGCACTCGACGAAATGCATTGGGTCGCCCAATATGTGTGTGTGTGTGTGCATGTTGTACACAAAATTTGTACAAATGTAACGTTTGGATGCTATGCACTTCCTGCCGAAGGAAGAAGTTTATTGAAAAACTTTTACAACAGCACCAACAATTGCGCTTACAACATACGTACAAACAAAAATTTACTCGTCCTAGATATTGTTGAAAAAGGAAAGAGCGAGCGAAGGCGCATGTAAATTGCAATTTCGGATGGCTCGAGCGTATTTTGTATTTGTACAGTTTTCTATGTGTGTTTTATATGGTGCCATGACTGCGGCAATACGGGCCAAAATTTATGTTACGAGGGCGGTCAAATTTACTAGGCGGTAACGCCGAGAACGCTTTGAACAATAAAACGCATTGGCAACTTATCGACATGCAAATTGAAATGGGCTGTAACCGATTGTCGATAAATCTTTAGTTTGGCTAATTCTCGTACTATAGCTGTGGGTTGGTTTTCGCTCGATTTCTAAGAACCACTAGTTCTTGTGCTGAAAGACGTTTGAACTAAAAATGGGTGAATATAAATTCGTTCGCCTGACATCCTTGATTCATGATGAATGTTACCATACGCGATACATTGTTGACTAGAAAAGAATTCCCTTCGACTTCTGTTGCCGGAACATTATACAAAATAAGCATCCTTACATCTATTGACATCCTTAAATGTCGTATGACTCGCTGTCTAAACAACGTCAGTTGACTTGAGGAAAACAGATATGTAACGTTTAACATTAAACTTCTTATTTGAGTGCCAGGATATTGTATACACAATCATGACAGCTCCGGAATCTCGTCGCTTTTCGTTTTGTCTCTATAAGAAGAATCCAAAATGATATGCTCGCGCCCGCCGTTTCTTCGCATTTAGCTGCCGTTCCAGTTCCAGACACACTCTGTCGTAGATTATTTTGATATTCGTAACCATACCCGGTCGGAGTGTTGTCTTCCGTATATTTTAAGCAGTATTACAAAATGCTCCCTGGATACTGTCGTGCTTAGAGTAAGAAGGACTAGAACGTAATTTAAAACGTTTCATTCATCAAATCTAGACGAGCAAGGGAGCTAGCTGAAACCCATGACCCGTGAAAGGAATACGAGACGAGTTGGAACACTAAAAAGGGCACAATTTGTTGTTGTTGTTGCATGTATGCCGTTGCACGATACAAATGTGAACAAAGTTATCGGAGTTGTTGACTGAAATGAATTTTTAATGGTTGCCGGTATGTTGTCAGTGGGAATTTGCTTTTGTTAGGTTATTCTGTTTTTCCAATTTGACGGAAATTCGTCGGGACTAAAGCGGGAACAATATTAAAACATTTCCTTTAGAACATCTGTTTGGGAACATATCAAATTTAACATATAACATGTGACATTACGATTCATTTCATTCAGCATTTGAATGGTTTGGTTTGAGTAGATCCTTTTGACACACATGCAAATGAATAAAGTAGTAAGACATAATAGCGCTTCCCTGATTGTGGCTTGTCATCTTATGCAGCTATTCAGTTTCTTGCGACCTTATATGATTGAATCGTGGCTGTGGGTTGTCATCTTATGAAATTAATCAGTTTCTTACGTAGGTTTGGTTGGTTAGTTTTACATGGCAAGCTTAATGTCATTTGCAAGGCCTTTAATTTAATTTATTCAGATAGTAATTTGGTTAAAAAAACGTTTGTTTGTATTCAAAATGGTATATTAAAATCGAAATACAACAACGGAGAACCACAGGACTCTCACATTTAGCCGTTGTAGTGAAATTTCCCTCATAAAGGAGCGGCCGTAAAACCATGGGGAAAAATAAAATCCAGTTCCCGTTGTTTGGTTTGTTCGTAGCCATATTTCAAATACAGGGTAAACTACTATCGCCAACAACCCTTAAGGTACGTTGTCCTCGACACGACTGCATCGGCTATAGCGACGCTCATTTCATATAAAAACTCGTTTTTAGAATGAGAGAAAAATTAGTTTTTATATGAAATGAGCGAGTCGCTGTCGCTAGAGCCGATGCAGTCGTGTCGAAGACAACGTACCTTTATACTCGTAATTTTATGCATAATATATAAGCACATTCAGCTACAACGCTTGTTATTGGATAGAGGTGTCTAAATTTGGATTTTTTAGTTAGGTACACAGATCACAATTTAACAGCATCACGCAAATTTCTTTTTTTCTTCAGAAATGTCGGTTAAAGAGAGGGGAAATTATGTGTGAGACCGTTTTCGGGGGTAAAAAGATAAGAGTCCGCGTCCGGATAAAAAATCTAATTATCCTTTACGAGGAGAAGCCGCCTAAGCTCACACACACACGAAGAATCCATGTATTCCAAATCCACCGAAACTCCAAATACAAAAATAACAACTTGCCCGATGTCTGCGTGTGTGTGCCACCTAAGAGAGGGGTACATATATCCATTTCTTTCACTATCAAGAGACGCGAGAGCGTCTCGCCCGCCAAAGGAAAAAGGAAAACGAAAGCGAACAAGTCTATGATTACCGGAGACAACTTGCTTTTTTGTTTGACCAGGCTACAGCCTTCCAGGCAACAGCACCCAAAAAATTTTTTTTACCAAAATATTCCACATATCCTGTTCTAGTGCCTTTCCATATAAAATCTTCGATCGGCACAATAACGGGTAAGATATATGCAATAAACGGTGAAATTTTCACCCTCACAGACTTAAGCTAGTAACCCAATTTCAGAATAAAGTCTACAGTTGCAGAAAGACTTGCTTCTATTGTCTCTCTTCGTGATGGGATTTTTATGAAATTTGGAACGAATGATCCTCTGGAGGTCATTCTAAAGAATCAATGTCTTCCATTTAGATAAGTGGATGGAATAACGGTAAATTAATAGGTAAAGTTAACAAAAGATTTCCAACAATTGCGTCTATCGGCTCATCGCATTGACCATTTTTTTAAACACACTGCGGCATTGGGACATTTGGATATTGGGACACCGGGAGACTGGGAGACTAGGATCTTGGGGTAGTGGGATATTAGGAAATTGGGACATTAGGACATTGGGGCATTAGGCACAATGGGGAAACAGGGATGTGGGGACATCGGCATATTGGGGCATTGGGACATCGGGATATTGGGGCATTGGGACATCAGGATATTGGGACAATGGGACATTGGGACATTGGGATATTGGGACACTGGGAGACTGGGGCACTGGGATATTAGGACATTGGGACATTATGACCTTGGGACAATTGGACATTGGGACACTGGTACATAGGGGCATTGGACCACTGAGACATCGGAATGTTGTGATATTGGGACATCGGAATATTCGCACATAGGGGCACTAGGATATAAGAACATGTGGACGTTAGGGTCTTGGTTCATTAGGACATTGGGATATTAGGACATTAACACATTAGGACATTGGGACATTAGGTACACTGGGGAAACTGGGACGTGGGAGCATTGGGCCACTGGGACATCGGGATATTAGGACATTGGGACATTGTAACATTGCAATATTGGCACATTGGGATACTGGGACATTAGGGCACTGAGATACAGGGACATGGGGGCACTGGGATATTAGGACATTAGGAAATTATGCCCTTATCATAATAGGACAATCGGACATTGGGACACTGGCGCATAGGGCCATTGGTCCACTGAGACATCGGGATATTGGGACATGGGGACTGTTAATTCCTGAAATGAACTAATTAAAAGGTAAGTCCGAATACAAGATTGTACTTGTACTGATTTATTATAACACTAATGGCTAATTATATACAAAATTATTGCTTACATGCTAAAATTGATTATTATTGAACTTATTCAAATGTAGGTTGAAGACTGTAAATTGACCCATATGCTAATGTAAGCATTATTGCGTCTATCGATCTATAGACGCACAGCATATGGGTCGTTGGTCGGCTGGTTGGCTGCACGCGCTCATGGGTCATTGTTCGTTGTTGCATATACTGCAACATCGCGATATGACCGTTGACCGGCGTGTTCATTATGTTCAGATTGAACATTCTGCCGGGACTCGGAAGCAGTGGGATTCAAAGGTGGAAGGTTGAACTCCGAGACGGATTCCATGTCGGTTCTCTGTCGAATGTGTTTCTTCCACCATACTGTGATGAGTACTCCAAGTCCAAGCAGTATTAGGATTACAACTCCGATAACGCTAATGTGCTGTATGTGAACTGGTTTCCAATCTTCTTCAGGGTGGACACTGAGACTATCAGCCTTGAGACGATCGTATACCTGTTCCGATGGCTTTATGATGTCTTCGGGCTTGACACTAAACACATGAGGTGCTGGGATATCGAAATTCCAAGACATGTTTACATGTTTAATAAAAGTCGCGACGACGGGAGTAGTCAGGAAGTACTCGGACTTTAATATGCCTTGCTTGGTGAGAATTATGCAACTAGGCTCCACCTTCATAATTCCCGTTCCGTTGATGACCACGTCTTCCCTTACTCCTTGACATTGGAGTGCTGTAGCGACAGGTCTAGGAGCTAGGAATAGCCAAGTGTTCGGTTGATGTAGATGCTTCCAGGTCGTCCGATTTGCAACAAAGTTGTGCGTTAGACACTTGACTCCTTCATGGCGATTGTAGATCTCGTCAATGATGCAGTTTGGGTTGTCTTCGATATTCCTAAGAATTGACGGAGTACAAAGGGAAAGATTAGTGCTTATTCTTAAACAGCTATCCAGCTCATTTTCTGTTAAGCTGAAGTACATCTGCGCGTCGTAATTGATGGCCAATATTGGGGTGGGAATGTCCAACGCCATATATTGGTCGTTCCTTACGCGTTGTGGTATTGATGTTGCTTTTAAAACAACATATTTGCTGATTTCCACGATTTCCAGGTACGTGAAAACTCGAACTTCGTCTGAGGAACATCTCATATCGGTTGTGCTGGTGGGTAAATAGAGGATGTCTAAGTTAGTTGGAAGTTTGCTCTTTCCGTTTGCGATGATTTCGGCTAATTGCGTTGGGCTGATAAAGTCCAAAATGTTGCTTCGATGATACTTGGCATTAGTGAGTCGTGTATATTTCGAATTGAGATCGTTGATGTAGTTCTCAGCAGCTTGGTATACAGCTAGGAGGTGGATATTCAGTTTGTTCGTGTCAGGGCCAGAGTACCAACTCTGCATTTCCTGGATACGCGATAACCCTTTATTTAGTTTTTCGGTAAAGCTGTTCAACTTCTTGGTTATTCGGGTTTCGCTTTCGTTGGCCGCTGCAATAGTCGTTAGCATCAGGTTTGTTTGGTGATTTGCTGTTTGTAGCAATAGTTTCTGGTTATGGTCGAGCTCATCAATGTTACGATAAACTTCGTCGTTAACTCCAAATACCGTTTCGAGTAACTTCCCAAAAATTCCTCGTTTGAATCGATTTGTTTGAAGTCCTTGGATATACCGTTGGAGCTGCGAATGAATCTCCTGTAGGTGGTGTACAAGTCCACCGCAGTTGGTTTCGTCGGAGATTCGTATGGTCTTGTTACAAAACATCCTCAGTCCAGACATCACGTTTGAAGATTTATTCAAATCTTTCTCCAGCTCCGTCGTCGATATATTGAACTCAATGCGGAGAGTTCCCCTCTTGATCTGCACATCTCCCATTTGCTCAATGTAGAGGCCAGGTTGTGGGTGTTTGAGCGTGTAGTTATGTTCACTCGCCAAACAGTTTAACAAGTTAAACCATAAGAGAATGAATGTTAGTATTGTCATCGTTGATTGGCTCGGTGTTCCTTTGGTGGGTCTCGGACGTTTTGGCTTCAAATTGCGGTTTGATGCGATAAGCTCTTCAATTGGTGGTCGAACTGGAATATTAGTTGGATGAATTCGTTTTTTCTTTCGATTCACGTTCACTGATTTGAATCTATCCACCAATGTTGCCAGCTGCTTAGCCTTGTTTTCCTCTTCGGTATTGCAAGTAGTCAAATGCACTTGTTGGGCTGCTTCTGGTGCTGGCTCATTGGTTTTGTTGTCCTCGTCTACTGGTAGTGGACATAGCCGTGTTATTGGCCGCTGAAGTGTTTTCCCATCCTTGACCTTGATCCTTGCTACACGTACCAACTGATCTTTTCCTGGATTTACTTCAACTACCCGACCTAGGGGCCAAGATGCTGGTGCAGTGTCGTCATCCTTGATCAACACAACTTGTCCGACATTTAGGTTGGGAGTAGGTGTCTTCCATTTCGATCTCTGCTGAAGTTGCTTCAGGTAGTCACTTGTCCAAGCTCGCCAAAAATCTCTATTCATCTTCTGGATGTGCTGCCACCGAGATAGGCAAGTGTACTTATCTAACTCCTGAGAATCCGGTGGAGCTATTAAGGATTCTCCTACGAGAAAGTGCCCAGGTGTCAGAACATTATCGGAGTCTTCTGAGATTGCACACAGTGGTCTTGAATTAAGGCATGCTTCTATCTGACAAAGCAGTGTTGTCATTTCTTCGAACGTTAGAGTGGTGTCGCCTATTATCCTTTTTAAGTGGTATTTGACGGACTTGACGCCCGCCTCCCAAATTCCTCCGAAGTGAGGACTTGCGGGGGGTATAAAATGCCAATGTGTTCCTTGTATGGCTAACTTAGCCGCTGTTGTAGTATTTTGTTGTATCGCCTTTGCTAGCTCGCTGTCCATTTTTCGGCTAGCTCCGACGAAGTTTGTAGCGTTGTCACTGTATAGGTCGGTACATCTTCCGCGCCTCGCGATGAATCGTTTATATGCGGCTAAGAATTCTTCTGTTTGTAGACTGCTCACAACTTCCAGATGTAACGCTTTAGTAGCCATACACACAAATAATGCTATATATGCTTTGTGAGATGTTATTCCACGACCCTTTGATGCTCGAATTTTTATTGGCCCCGCATAGTCAAGACCTGTGTGACTAAAGGGTTTCGAGGGTGTTACACGGGCTGCTGGCAAATTTCCCATCATTTGAGTTTGGTTCTGGGCCTTGAATCGTATGCACCGGGTGCATCTGTTTATCACTCCTTTGATGGTCCTCTTGCCGTCTATTATCCAGAATTTACGTCGAATGAATGCCAATGTTATCTGGATACCGCCATGTAATGTCGCATGGTGAGCTTCTCGGATTATTAACTTAGTCACGTGATGATGGGCCGGAAGGATGATTGGATGTTTCTCGTTATAAGGTATTACGGCGTTGGTTAGGCGTCCTCCAACTCTGATAACGCCGTCTGAACTCATGAATGGATTTAACGATAGCAAATGGCTTTTCTTGTCAACTGGTGCTTTTTTAAGTAGAGCGTTATATTCTCGAGCGAATTGACTCTGTTGAACATGTTTGATTACGTCTGTTAAGGCTTCGTTGATCTCTAACGGTACGGGGTGAAGTGTAAGAGGTCTGTTCTCTTTGCGTGCTGCCTTTATGAATCTTCGAACGTAGGTCCAAGTTTTTAACAGCTTTTGTAAGCTTGAGTATCGTGCGAAAATTTCATTAACTGTTTTGTTCCTGACGGCAGAATGGTGGCAAACTATTACTTTCCGTTTCACTTCCTCTGATGTTTCGTATACAGTTTGTAGTTGTTTCGGCCAATGTGCGCTATCTTCCTCTAACCAACTGGGGCCATTCCACCATATCGCAAGATTTCGTAACTGCAACGGATTTATGCCTCTCGATGCGGGATCTGCAGGGTTGTCTTCTGATCGGACGTGACGCCATATTTGAGGGTTGGTTTTTTCGCTTATTTCCGAAACCTTGTTGGCTACGAAAGTTTTCCACCTTTCTGGTCCTGCTTTTATCCATGCTAGGGCTATGGTTGAATCTGACCAGGCGAATGACGGTACATGGTGTAAGTTGGTGGCCTTTTTCGTCTCATGCAGCAGTTTGGCTAAGAGGGCTGCTCCGCATAGTTCCAGTTGTGGTAGTGTTTTCTTCAGTTTAATCGGCGCTACTTTGGTTTTGGACGTTAGCAAAGTTGTTTTTATCGATCCAGTATTTGCAATTGTTCGTAGGTATATAACTGCAGCGTATGCGTTCTGTGACGCATCACAAAATCCATGTAACTCCGTCAGTTGGTTGCTTGGTGAGTACCCCAACCATCGTGGTATCTTTATCTGCTCAATCTGTGATAGATTTTGTTTGAATTGTCCCCAGGATTTGGCGATGTCGTCGGGTACCTCTCTATCCCATTGTGTTTCTTTTCGCCATGTTTCCTGCATAATAATCTTCGCTGTGATTATTATGGGTGAGAGGAATCCTAGTGGGTCGAATAGTCTTGCGATGTCAGAGAGAATGTTTCTCTTTGTAAACTTGATATCGTTGTTGGATACTTTGAATTGAAAGTAATCTTTGCTAGGCATCCAATATATTCCGAGTGTTTTGATAGCGTATTCACTTTTAATTTCCATTGGATCATTGTCTTGTAGTTCAGGTGGAACGTGATGCAATATGTCATCGTTGTTGCTGCACCATTTTCGTAGATTAAATCCACCAGTTTTAAGTAGTCCGATGAGCTGGTGTGTTATCGTGCTCGCTTCTTCTGTAGAGTCAGCTCCTGTCATGAGGTCGTCCACGTAGAAATCGTTTAAGACTGGTTTCGTTGCTTTAGGGAAGGTATGCTCCTCCATTGCCAGTTGTTGCAGTGTTCTTACTGCCAGGTAAGGTGCAGCCGAAGTGCCGTATGTCACAGTGGTAAGTGCGTATTCTCTGATTTCCCCTGAGTCAGAAAATCTCCACAGAATCGTTTGATAAGCTTGATCCTTATCCGTAACTTTGATCATTCTGTACATTTTCTCTATATCCGCTTTTATTACGAATTTGTGGACTCTCCATCTAAGTAAGATACTCGATAAGTTTTCCTGTAACCGGGGGCCTGTCATCATAACATCATTCAGACTCAGCCCGCTGGTTGTTTTGGCGGAGGCATCAAACACTACGCGTAATTTCGTTGTGGAGCTATCTTCTTTGATTACTGGTTGGTGCGGTAAATAATATTTACGTTTCTTTGTATGATTCGCAAGCTTCATATGACCGAGCTGTATGTATTCCATCATGAAGGCGTTGTAACGTTCTCGTAGATTGGAGTCTTTTTTGAAACGCCGCTCTAGCTGCAATAACCTCGCCATAGCCAACTTCTTTGAATCTCCCAAGTCATCCACTGTAGTTTTGAAAGGAATCGAGACAGTGTAAGTCCCATCGATGTTCCTTTTATGAGTTTTCGCGAAATGGTCCTGACAGTTTTTTTCTTGCTCAGACCAGTTTGGTTCTTGTTGTTGTAATTCTTCTACCTCCCAGAACCTTTCTAGTTGATTAGTTAGCTTTGCTAGGGAAAGCATAGATACAACCTTCCTGGCCGGTGCGGTTTGTCCAGATAGAATCCAACCGAACTCTGTATTTTGGGCCAGTAAACCCATGATTGGCTTCTCTACCTCCTGTAGCATGATAAATCCATAGATGTCGGCTCCAAGAAGGACGTCAATTTGTCCTGGTATGCATAAGGTCGGGTCGGCCAGTATGCATTTTTTGCTTTTGATGAAGTGAGTTACGGCTGCTGCTTCCACTGGTTCATTTGGTAACATCTTTGTTAAGGATGTCAGAACTAATGCATCCACGGAAATGATGAATTCTGACGGGAACCTCGGTTTGATTTTTATGGTGACTTGACTTTGTGATCTCAAGGTGTCGGTGTTGCCTACTCCAGTGACTTCTACGTCTGTCTTTGTCCTGGGTACTCCAAGTAATCGGGCAGCACTTTTCGTGATGAATGATGTCTGCGATCCAGGGTCGATGAGTGCTCTCAGTTGTTCACATGTCCCAAATATGGTTTGCACCTTTACGAGTGCTGTGGCTAACAGTACGGTTTTTTTTGTGTTGATATTGTAGCTGGCAACCGAGTTTGTTGTGGCTTCGTGTTGGCTACCTGAGTTAGGCGTTGTCTTCTTCCGTTGTTCAAATTTGGGCTTATTGTGTAGCAGGGTGTGGTGAAACTTCTTGCAGGTGAAGCATCTTTGTTGGCTGCGGCACTTCACATCTTCTGTGTGGCTGATGCAATTTACACAGAGTTTGTTCTCTTTCACGAACTTCCAACGATCGCCAGTGGTATTTTCCTTGAACTTGGCGCAATTGTGGATTGAATGTTGTGCATTGCAGAACTTACATTGCACGGGTGTTGCGTGGAAGCTTTTGGTTTTGTTAGGGCTGGTAGTTTGGAAGCCTTTCTGTTGATCATGCTTCTTAAAGTTGTCCATTGACTGGAACCGTACTTCGATGTAATTTAACAGGTTGGCGACTTCGGGTATCTCTTTCGGCTCGGTCAGAGATTGCTCGTAACTCCTCCGCGTGTCTTTGTCCATTTTTTTTAACAGTTGATAGACGATGATCGGTCCCCAGGACGTAGTCTCGACCCCCATATTGCTGATGGCATGGATGCATTCTTTCGTGACGTCGTGTAGATTTTTTAGGCCGTTTGATGATTCTGCGTACAGGTTCGGTTGGCTGAACAATAGATCTAGCTGGTTGAAGACCAAAGCCCTCTTGTTGTTGAATCTATCGTTCAGCAGCTTCCATGCGCCTTCATAGTTTGCGTCGCTGATCTCCAGGTGCTTAATGAGGCGGGCTGCTTCATCCTTCAGGCTCGATTTGAGGAACTGGAGCTTCTCAGCATTCCCCAGCAGCTTGTTTTTATGAATTGTATTCACAAAAACGTCACGAAACGCTGTCCAATTGTTGAAATTTCCCTCAAATGTCGGGAGGGATTGTCGTGGAATCTTCGGCCAGGCTTCGTCTTTTTGTCCACGCAGTGGAGCTACGTGCAAGGTAGTCATCACGTCTTCCACTGCGGCTTCAATTTGCTCGAACATTGCGGATGCAACGTATTCCCTGGTACATTCATCCTCCAACATAAGTATCTCCTCGTGGAGGGACCTGACACTCGTCATCTGTTCACGAAGCGTTTGCTTCTGGTATTCGTACGATGTAGGTGACCGATCCTGCGCCATTCGGGTCTTCAGATTTTCGATCCCCCGCTGTAGAGATCCTATCTTGATCTGTTGGCGGCGTACCAACAGCTCCTCCGTAGAACCTCGTGTTGTAGATGCACTAGGAGGAACCTTCTCCCTTTCGCCTCCGATTTGTCGTCCAGGTACTTTGTTGTCTTCTTTGCCGCTGGATCCTCCTTCATCCGTATTACGAGCCGGGATATGTCCTCTCCTAGCTCTTGTTGTTTTGATGTTTCCTCATCTAGGCTGGCCATGGCTAAGTCCTCTTGATAATGTCCTAGTGATGATAAAGTGAACGATCCTTTAGGGCTGGTTACGTTGTCTCGACGGACCAATGTTAATTCCTGAAATGAACTAATTAAAAGGTAAGTCCGAATACAAGATTGTACTTGTACTGATTTATTATAACACTAATGGCTAATTATATACAAAATTATTGCTTACATGCTAAAATTGATTATTATTGAACTTATTCAAATGTAGGTTGAAGACTGTAAATTGACCCATATGCTAATGTAAGCATTATTGCGTCTATCGATCTATAGACGCACAGCATATGGGTCGTTGGTCGGCTGGTTGGCTGCACGCGCTCATGGGTCATTGTTCGTTGTTGCATATACTGCAACATCGCGATATGACCGTTGACCGGCGTGTTCATTATGTTCAGATTGAACAGGGACATCGGGATATTGAGGCATTGGGGCACTGAATATTTGGACATTGGATCATTGGGATATTGGGACATTGGAACACAGGATATTGGGACATTGGCACATTAGGATATTAGGACACTGGGTTATTAGAACATAGGGGCATTAGGACACTGTGAAAATGGACCTTAGGGCATTAGGACATTGGGACACTGGAACCTTGGGACACTTGTACATTGGGACCCTGGGACATTGGGACAATGTGACATTGGGACACTGGGTCAGGGGGGCATTAAGACAGATCAGTAACATAACGTTAACAAAGCGTAAATTAAGCAACAACAGAGCGTTAGCAGATCGTTAATAGAGTGTTGACAGGCCCAATAGGACAATCGGACATTGGGACACTGGGACATTGGGCCACTGAGATATCAGGCTATTGGGACATCGGAATATTGGGTCATTTGGACATTGGGGCGCTGCGATATGAGGACATTGAAATACTGGGATATTGCAATATTGGGACATAGGGACATTGGGAAATTGGGACATTAGGATATTGAGACACTGGGACATTAGGACATTGTGACGCTGGGACATTTGGATACTGGGACATTAGGTACACTGGGGAAATTGGGACATGGGACATTGGGACAGTGGTACATTCGGATATTTGACTATTGGGACCTTGGAACACTTGGTATACTGCGACATTGGGAAACTGACCTGTGGGACATTGGCATATTGGGACATCGGGATATTGGGACATTGGGACACTAGTACATTAGGACATTGGGCCATTGGGATTTTATCACATTAAGATACTGGGACATTTGAGACATTGGGAACTGGGATATTAGGAAAGTGGGACATTAGGACCTTGGGACAGTAGGACAATTGGACATTGGGATATTAAGACATTAGGTGGGAGACTGGGATACAGGGAGACTGGGACATTGGGATATTGCGATACTGGGACATTGGGACACTAGGGTAGTGGGACATTCGGATATAAGGCCATTTGGACACTAGGGTAGTGGGACATTCGGACATAAGGCCATTAGGACACTGTGATATTTGCACATTCGGACATTGGGACATAAGGACATTAGGAAATTGGAACACTGGGACATCAGGATCTAAAAACAAAAATATTAGATGGCTATTTAAGTATGCAAAAATATATGATATCTGACCAAAAACAACAAAGTTGTAAAAGTTTCCCCGCCAAAGAAAAATTTAGCTGCCGCAAAAAGAATACATATCACTCCAATCCGCCGCTCATATGTAATTTTGTTTTAGGTGTAAATGCTGGATGTAACTTTGTTTTAGGTGTAAATGCTGGAGAAGCTTAAATGTACAGGACTACTTCTTAAAGTAATTTGGTCAAACAACAAAAACAATATACCCTATACCATCTTATGGATATAGGGTATAATCTTAACTTCAACAACTTTAACCTTTCAATATTCAAAACCTACTTTTAGTATAATGAACGTTGAAAATCTCTTCCAGGTCAACCAGCGATGATGCGGCGCGTCTTCTATGCAAAGTCTAAAATTATTGTTGAAATTTCATTAATAAAAGTAAATATCGTGTCGTTTTCGCTTGCTCATTACACCAAACTGGTGACGCTATGTGTAGCCCCAGCCATAGACGTTTTTCCGCCCAGTTTATGCTCTCGAACTTTACACAAACCCCGTCTCGGGAGGATATCAATTTTCGCTGATGAAAATTTGTAAAGGATATCATTGTTAGTGTTAATGCCAATGTCGACTAACTATTAGCCATCATCAAACAAGTCATAAAAACGGTCCTTCTCATTTCGGGGTCAAAAACGGTCTTTTCTAATTCCCTGCGTGCTGGTCTTTAACAAGCCGGCAATATCATTTATATACATACATACCAAGTCGGCATTCCTAGAAGTCCTTGAATTTTGCGAGGCAAACGGATCGCCTAAGAGTAATTCAAAAAAGTTTCATGCCTTTGAAAGGCGGTGTATTTTTGTGAAAAACGACGACGACAACAGTTTTAGATGGGTAGCAAGAGAAGTTTTCGTGGCTGCTGTCGTCGTCTTCGGCCGTGTCGTCACATCTTGGAAAAGGTTCGAGAAGTCAACCATTGGTTTCTTCGAGCAGAGTAAAAGTAAGAAATAATAAAACTGTGTGTGAGTGTGAGCGCGAAAAATGACTAGCTAGAATGGACCAAAAGGCTTGTCAGAAATTTAATCTGTTAGGGAATCGTGTAAAGCGGTGAATGCGGTGAAAATTTAATTAGACATGTAATTACACTTAATTACTTTGGCCCAAGCAGCGTTAGGATATAATTGATTATGTGCTTAGCCATGAGCTAACCATAGTTAGGGTAATTGATTTGACAACCTGTATTTTGGCTGGATACTACGGAAAGTACACTGAAAATAAAATCCTTCCTGATAATAACGAAACGTATTCATTACCTTATTTTCATCCGCATAACGAAGTTTTTCGTTAGGTTAATGAACATGTTCGTAACGTTTTTACGTGCTTTTCGTTAATGCAAGGAAACCTGATTCCTCAACATTATTCGTCATCAATATTATGTATTCTTTCATTGATGTGAAAATTATTTTCGTCAAACAGCCGCGAACAGTTTATTTCATTGAATTTAACGAAAATTTACTTAACTTTGAACTTAAGGTAAAATTTCGTTAAAAAGTGATGAAGTGTATTCTTAAACGTATGCATTGTATTCACGATTTTTTTCCTAAAAGTAAAATACTTCCGCATTGGTATAAGTGATTTTAAGAAACAAATACGTTGTCGTTAGGATACCTTTCATTAATAAACGCACGATACACGATGTTCATTATCAATTCTAGGAAAATATGCTGTTGTTATGATTTTACCATTGCAGTCTTTTGAAGAGTCCAACATTCGTCTTGTGTCACAGTCTTGTGTTAGCTTCGTGTTTATACGCAAAGTGAGTAAATTTGTTAATTTTCCAAATAGTTACAGTGAAGTGAATAAGTGAAGTGAATAAGTGAAGTGGTGGTTTATTGAAAATTCTGAATACTGACTGAGTTACGTTTAAAAATATAAAATTTATATATTTTGTTAAGATGCAGTGCTTAGATTGTGGTAAAATATTTCCCAACATTGAACTGCAATTATTTTATTTACAATTATTATTCCTCTACAGGGATATATATATAATTTAATATATGTATTAGCCTTGTAGTGGCATTTCAATTGCTTATAAGATAATTAGAGTCGTTCATACATGTATCAACGTAACAATCATAATAGTCAACGGATCAACGAAACAAAATCAACGGATCAACGAAATCTTTTCATTGATAAGCAACGTAATGTTTCATATTATACATGAAATGCATTCCTTGGTTTGAAGAACTATTGTTGCTTATCAACGAAAAAAAATGATTGAATTGAAGCCGTTATTTCTTTAGTTAGACAACTACGTTCCTGAAGGTAAGGAAAAACATCGTTAACTATACGAAACTTCATTCGTATCATCCATGAAAGTTTTTTCATTGTCTCAACGAATTTTTTCTTAGGAGCATAATTTAACGACACTGTTTTCATTGTAGTGACGAAAAATAGTTTTGGAGGTTTTTTAATGAACATTTTCATTAGACTAAGAACGCATTTCATGGAATATACGAAAACTTTTGGTTCAGTGTATAAATGGAAAAAGGCTAAATTTGCATTTTCTTGATACGAAATCTCATTTCGTTAATTGGGTTGCATGAGAGAGTTTATTTGATTTTCAGGGTCCTTTTTTAGAAGAAGTGAGTAGCTCGGCTCAGAATACCAAGTTTCTCTGAATATTTAATAAATAGAAATCGGATACTTTCATTTGCGCTGAATATTATTGTCTACTTCTTCAAAATTATTTGAACTATTCCCATTTACCCATAGTCCGACACAGCCCCAACTATTCTGCAAATGTATTACATATTTATGTTCGGCTTTAACGATAATTGACTCCCCCTAGATAGAGGTTCGATAATAGACTCGAAAATATCATAAACAGGATAAAAGAGGATGAATAGGATAACGATCACAAACTGACAGGCTAAAAAGATGCATTACATGCCGCCGAGGATATTTGAATCGCCTAATAGATTATAACTCACTCAATCATCCTGAAATTTGTTCATTGACAAGTGTTTCGGTTCGAGCGGGTCTCGGCGGATGTACTCTAAATTATATTGGAAATCATCATGCCTGCACTTAGTATCCTAGATACGCAAGCCACATACACATAATGTGGAAAAGATCTACATGTTGTGTTGTATGGTATCGAACTATACATACACGAATAAATACGGAGGGTGGGCAAGCAAGCAATTCCTCGTTGGTATATCGCATTAACCCCAATTACACAGTCAATTTGTTTCCTGTCAATTCTAGTTAATGTTACCGATGGTGAAGCTGACTTTAGTCTCCATGTGTGTATGTGTGTTTGGTTGGCATTGCCACAACGTCATACGTATATAAACACATAATTCGTTTCTCCCATAAGGACACGTCATAGACGAATGTTGGATTATCCAATGGGGGAATGACTTGGCATAACGGGGAAACCTACATCTAGACACAGGAAACTTTATAATTAGTCCCTTAATGAGGTGTCACGATTTAGGTCGTATGGTTGAAGGTACATACATCTATACGTTTATCATTGAATTAGACAACGTTCATGACGAATTCATTTCTAGTAAAGCATAACGCTGCTGAGAGGATTACGACGAAATTTTTGAAAGCTACAATGGCATTTCAACAAATATTCTGCAACTAATTAAGCTTCGTTTCGTTCTTCTCATTATAAATAAATGATTTTATTTTTAAAATGGCTTCTCCCAATTCTACGAGAATTTTTGATCTCTCACCGACTTAGAGTTTATTTTGGCTTAAGAGCTAGAAAATCTACGTTTTATCAAAGGATTGCAGTTGGCTGCCTAGAAATTTCTGTATGGAGAAGAAGTCATTTCACAAACAGAATCTCTCTTATTCATGGAGTGCATGAGGTGGTGGAAAAGCGTGCATGTCGTGGATGTCCTCAAGGCTCAGTCGCAGGTTTATAGAGAACCATCCGCATTATAGTCTAAGAAAAATGGCATATTTGGTCGGCAAAAATCCTACATCGGAATTTTTTTTGAATATGGTTGGGAATGGTCCCCAGATTATGGCATTAAAAGTCCCAACCGATTGGGGGTCCGCAACCCTAAAAAAAGGGGGAAAGGTGGAATTTTTTCGTTTTTTTTTGCGATTATTTAAAAAACGACAAGAGATACAGAAAAATGGTCTGAGGTCGAAAAAAACTACATAAAATTACCTTTGCAATGATATACAGTGGGCAAGAACATTTTCTGCGATAAAACCATGTTGAAGTTAAAAGTAGGCCAATATTTTAGTGAAATTGATTCGTTGCCTCAATTAAGACGTAATTAAGAGATTATTTCATGAAAAATAATCTACCTGAATTTTTAGGCATGATTTTGGAAAAAAAGTGAAGACGGACATTTTTTACCTGAAATGTTGTTCAGCGAAAATAAAGTAAACGGATTTGATTTTTTTATATTTTTAACGATTTTTGGAGCTTTATACCTAACAATCAACATTTAGTTGGGCCACCTCTGGCTTTAATTATGGCTAAGTGCCTCCGATTCATTGATTCAGACAAATTTCTCCACGTTGTGGCCGGAATTGAATCCCAACTTTCAATTATGAGCCTTTTTAATACATGAATGGAGTCTGGGCGCTTCCTAGCCACTTGCAGCTTCATGATACTCCAGATATTCTCGATCGGATTCAAGTCAGGGCTGTATGGAGGCCAATCCAAGACGTCGATATTGTTCTCCTGGAAGTACCTCTTCACCTATAAAAGAAAAAAGAAAGAAAAATATAATTTTTTTGGATCAATTTACCAATTATTATCAAAGCTTAGACTTGTATTCACTTAATACTTACATCTTTGGCAGTGTGACATGATGCATTATCCTGTTGGAAGATAAATCTCACGGTAACTCCAAACAGTTCTAGAGCACATGGTTCCAATTGGTTCTGCAAGACTTTCAAATAGACCGAAGCTGTAACCTTTGAATTTATGAAGGTGATTCTACCCCTTTGATCGCCGCAAAAACATCCCCACACCATGACTCCTTCAAATTTCGGAGGAAGTAGTCGCAGGCAGTCGCTTAACCTTTCTCGAGGCTCCCGCCGCACAAGAATTCTACCATCGCTTAAATGGAGCTTGAACTTCGAATCGTCCGAAAAGATTACACTGTTCCACATCTCCTGAGTCCAAGAAGCATGCTCCTGGGCCCATTGCAATCGTTTCTGCCTGACTCCAGCCAGCTTTCACAAGCCTATATCTTACCAGTCTGGACGTAATTTGACTTCCAGTTGCTCAGGCTAGGTCGTTTCTAATATCGGCTGAAATCTTGAAACGGTTCCGACGGCTTTGCAAAACTATGAAGCGATCATCCAATGGAGTAATTTTCCTTGGTCGTCCAGAGCCTTTCTTCCGCTCGCTGGTGCCCCTTACTCGAAACGTCTTTAATATCCACGCCACGGTGCTTTTAGCAATACCCAGCCTTTCAGCTATTTCACGTGTAGTCAGATTTTCACGCGCCAAAACCAAAATATTACTTTTTATTTCCGCACTAACTTTTTCCATTTTGTTAGACAAGCTACACTTTCTTCCTTATCACGCTATTTCCGCTTGACAAATGATGATTAATCTTCACCTTTTGACAATTTATAGATAGCCTACTCATCACGTGTTATTACTCAAGCCAATAAAACCTTACGGCCCTAATTACCTGCAAGACTTTTAGCATAAAAGGTTAAAAAATGACCAATAAATGGTTTGCCCAATTTTTTTTCCAGCACTGTATAACACATGTAATGAGGCACGAAGGCGACGCACGTTCCTTGCGCAACCTTCCAGTGCCTGGATCAATTGCTCCCACATTTGTTTCCATGCGAATTCAGTTTGGCCCGCCAACCAAACAAAAAAATGTTTTGTACCACTGTACATTTTTATCGCGACACAGCAACAGCGACGAATCTGGAGGCAATTGGTCTGAGAACTGGAAGTTACAGTTAGCGGATCCGATGATGTATCGTGCCGACTGCTGATTGGTCGAGATGTTTTAAAAAGTTGTCGAGACGAGTCGGAAGAGTAGTGATAGTCGCGTTGTAGAGAGTGCGTCGAGGAGTCGAGTTTGAATCATCGAGCGGTTGGCGTTCGGAACTAAGGCGAGCGAAATTAATTTTGGATAGAAGTCGGGAAAAAGCTCTAGTTGCCTTAAACTGAAACCGGGTCGTTGTGACGTCGCGGATCGGGCTGACAGTGAAAAAAAGTGATTGCTTTCCACGAAATTCGATTGATAAAAAAAAATTGTGTTGCAAAGTGATACTTCGCGTAATAAGATGGCCGAAACGAGTGTCTCTGTGGAGCTTTGACCATAAAAAAAAAATTTGTTTTGCTTTCCCGGTCGTCGTCGTGTTTGCGATTGTTGTGAGTCGTCTTGTTCGAAACAACTCCACCAATGCCACCTCCATTTGAAAAGACAACGCGAAAATTATCGGCGAGAAGAAGGCGCCTCCATCAAATTTGCGAGAAAAGTCGCACAACCAACCACCAAGCCGCAGCAGATAAGCCATCGCTGTCCGTCCGTTATAGCGAGAAGAACGAGCGAAAACGGGTCAAAACTGTACTAGATTCGGAATAGCTCCCAGGTCGCAGTAAGTAGAGTTGCTATAGTATTGCGTAACGGCAGCCGAGCCCGAGCTATCAGGCAGCGGAGCGCTCGAGCCATCAGGCAGCCGAGCCACCCGAGCCATCAAGCAGCCGCGCTGTCCAGCGAGATAGTTAGCCGAGAGAAGCATGCTCCGGTCAAGGATCACCATTATCCCCCCTTTTCAATTTGTCAAAATGGCATGCCCATAACTCCCCCAAAATTGGAGCAGAGTGCTAAATTTTAGTTTTTTGCGACATAAGTCGGTAATTTTACACATTTTCTGTTGATTTACTTATAATTTACTTAATTTTACATTTTTTGTTCTGGATATTACGACACCAATGTGATTTTACAATATTTTATCTAATTTTCCTAAAGTTTTACTCATTACCATAGAAATGTGTAAAATCCCCTCTCTTATTTATTTTTTCAATTGTAAATTTTAATACATTTTTAATGGGAAATTCAACACACTTTTTACAGTGTACCTATCTCGTAAAAGTCGTTGATCCTAGACTATAACTGATTACCCTACATATGAGGAACACATCCATGTCCAAGGAAAACTAAATCGACTGAAATAAAATTCATGGTAAAGATCCTCCAAGGACAAATACTTAACGTAGGGGCATCTGTTTCTTAGTTTCTTGAGTCCTAGTTAAAAAAAAAGTTTTATGACATTTTATGATATTAACGATGTAAGTAACTGTTAGCCATTTCGATTAGGTCATCCTTTATCCTTTTTTTTCAATACTGTGAACATATTTTCCACTGCGTAGCAATCACTTCAAGATTCAAATACACTAATAACGGGATCATTGGCCCGATTTTATGCAAGAACCTTCAAAAAAGGCACTCCGCCGGAAGTTGTACCTTTATTTATTTTCAATATTTTTATTTGCAAAAAACTATATACTTTATGGATTGCTCTGATGATTGTTTGAATGCGAAGTTAAGCCAAGTGGAAAGTTGCGCCTCTCATACAAACAGGGTCTTACTAAGAGATTAAAGCTTCCCCATACGCAGTGAATGTTCTGCTACTATCCCAGCTTTCTTGCGTATTTTTCTTGCAGATTAGTAAAAATTAATGTCTTTTAAAATAACAGTTACTCAAGGATCTATCAAAGAAAATTTCATTATGATTTCGGATTTGGAAGGCCCTTTGCCTTGGGGGTTTGTGTTCCACTGAATACATGGAACACCATACGTTACGCCACTGCCTTAAATCATCCCACAAGAAAATTCACATAATTCTCTGCATCTTGTCTCGTCACTAATATTAGAGAGTTTTCATTTCATTTTCAACCCAACCGTTTCCTTTAACCCTTCTGTCGGCACGAAGGTCTGGACAGACCTTTGGCACTATATTTTGGTGTAAAAAGCATAGAAGATGAGATCGCAGCGACTTCATATTTCATGATATCCAAGAATAATATGTTTGGAAGCATTTTGCAAAAATTTGAAAAAATCGGTTGAGGTTTTGAGTATGTTTTTGATGATTTTCAATTTATAGTGCTTTTTGATACCCAATAGGTCTGGCCAGACCTATAGTTATTCCCCCCATTTTTCTCGTGAAGTAAGAAGCGCAAATATTAAATTCTGTTATTTTTGATGTAATAATGTCATTTAAACTCAATTTGAACTATAAACGATAAAAATTTCTGAGATTTTTCTAGAAAAAGCCGTGAAGTTCGGAAAATGGGTATGCCTAATTTCGTCACATTTTATAACACCACCTAATCAACTGAGATTTGATCCTAGGAAATTCAACCCAGTTTTATTTCCTTTGTAATAGTAAGGACTAAGTATGAGTGACTTGCAAACGTCTTTCTAAATAGATTTGATCAAAAAATTTACGAAAAATTTAGAATTACATGATTTTTGCCTTGAAAATTCCCTATTTCTTCCCACTTATTTCCCTAAATCTGCAGACTAATATCGAGGTAAAATCTGCCAACAAATTGCTTAATATTTCCCCAAAGATATTGGAATTAGAAAATTCGATCGAAATATCTACAAGATAAACACAATGCAAATAGCGAAGCAAAAAAAGAAGAAAATAAGGGAGAAACACGTTTTTACTAATACCACCTCAAAATATATCTACTTAAAAACGTTTCCAGTATATCTACAAAAACTATTTTGATGCTTTTATTGTTGAAAAATTGCAGTAAAGAATGGATAGAATGATTTTACCGATAAAAAATTAACTTTTTCTAAAAAATAAAAAATATTTTTTCTCAGTAGGTCCAGCCAGACCTATTGGGTATAGAATATGCATATTGTAGTAGGTGCCGACAGAAGGGTTAAAATAATCAAAACTGGCTTATGTCACAATAACTTCGTACCTCGTTGGAAGGCTCTACAGGATGACATAAGGGAACCTGACGATTTTTAAAATGTCCTCAAAAATCAGAAATGCTTATGCTAAACCATTTTTGTTGCCACTTACTTGCCGAATTTAGTTGGCACCCCTTTCAAAAAATGTAGGGGGCCGTTTTCGGAAGTTTCCCTAAAATCTTTCCAGCAGATCCACTTTAATCCAGGAAGGCTAGCAGTTCGGTAAGCATTCCACTCCTTGGTCAAAAGCGTTTTAGCTTGTAAGATAAACCAGTGGACCAAGGATCACACATATGTTTATGCATATGATGCGTTAAACCTTAATAACCTCGGTTACAGTAAGGTTTTCGTTGTCCCTTCAATATTCATCGGAATGCATATATTCCTCCGCGTCAAACCATATTGCATTGACTAAAAAAAATGTTGAACAAGGTGGTTTTAGCAAAACGAGACCACAGTACACACAGCGGCAACCTAACTACCAGTCCTCCGCAAACACCTTCTCACGGTGTTCGTCTTATGAAGACAAAGTGACCGACGAAGAATCTTGATAATATCAAGATTCTTCGTCGGTCCCTCCACTTAACCAGATTTGACTTTTTTCTTTGGATTTTCGGAATAACGCATTTATGAAAATAAACCACGCATACGTTGAAACAATTTAATCCACCCGAGATGCTATGGGGCTAATTGAAGTTGATTGATTGATGAAAATTACCGAAAACCACTCTAAAAGTTCAGTGATGAAAACGGACACCATTTTGTCAAATGTTTTTCTTTTTAAACGGTATCTTCTAAATTCTGCATGCGTTCTGAGAATTTTGGCGGTGAACAAATTTTTGATTTTTTATGAGGTTTTAAAATTGTCAGGCTTCCGTGCGCCACCCTGTATACAATTTTTTTTCTAATTTCAGAATTTTGCTTTAGGAAAAGTTGTTTTACCGGGGATGTATTCTTTTCTGTCAACTTGGTTGATTCATTAACATTCAACTAAGAATAGGTACTTCTTGCTGACATATTGAAACCGAATCTTCCGCAACAAGGAAATCGATTTTCCCCGCGACACTCGTCAAAAGTTCATCCTGCTTCAACGTTTTTATTTTCCGCATCTCATTCCATATGTCCTTCATTACCATCGACTGCACGACAAACAAAGCAATTGAAGTGAAAAGTCCGCAATTCACTCACTCTCTCGCGATTTGTTGATAAATTTATCAACTTGAAAACTTTCTCTAAAACCGCATTCAGGAGTCTGTTACAAATGTTTAGAAGTGGGCACGATTGAAATTGAGAGGGATTGAGTCACGACAATCCTGGTTCGGTCCCCTATAGTGAGTGCGAGGACCAAATAAAAGAAGAACGAAACATTAAACCCGGATGGCGAATTTCCTTTTTGTAGAGTATAGTGTGACGGTAAAATCACCGTCGTCGTCGCGCAGTTTTTGGCATGTGAAAAGCATTTTCGAAGTAGTAACGGCGGCCCATTAATTATTTTAAATGGGACTCCTGATGGCCAGTTCGTTGTATATCGTTCGTTCGTTATTTTTTTCGTGTTTCGATGCCGTTTGTTCACTTTTGTAACTTTTGTTCTGCCCCCATTACCGGTAGGCACTTTTGATTATTTTGTCAACAGCCCAGTGTGCCAATGGTGATTTTTTTTGTTATTTTCTAGATTTACGAGATGAAAGTCTGTTATGAGTTGGTACGGTATACGAGAAAAAAAAAGTTTGAAAGTTGAAGTGATTTTTTCGCAGGAACCGAGACATGTCCGTGACATCGCAATTTTTTAAACATTTTAATTGAAATTGGGGAGTTGAGACCAGCTTCAGGGGACTCATTCTGCTATTCAACTGTATTATTTCGTTACAGTCACATTGTTTGGTGGATGTATTTTGTTAGTTATATGGTTAATATAGTTATAAGATTTTCAGATGTTCACTGTTTTAGAGCTTTGATATGTACTTCTTCAGGAAAAGTATCATGTAAGGGCAAGTTGTACAAAACGGTTGTACGTCCCGCCCTCATGTATGGATCAGAATGATGGACCATGTATAAAGGTTACGCGAAACAAATGACAGCGACTGCAATGAAAATGTTACGCATGTCAGTTGGTGTAACGAAAATGGAACACATCAAGAGTAGCTACATCCGAGGCAGCTTGTCCATAGACCAACCAATCACCGAAAAGCTCGAAGACCGACAAATGGATTGGTATTGCCATGTTCAACGGCGCGTCCGTCAGAGAACCCCGCAAAGAAAGCGATATCAATGGAAGTTCCACTCGATGGACCCAAGGCCAGAGGCAGACCGAAGAACACCTGGATGTGTCAAATGAAAAAGCAACAACGCATTGGTCTCGGCGATGACACGATCCAAGATAGAGCTGCCTGTAGAAATATGCTGAGATATTATCGCCAAAACGGGCGATGTGCCCAGTGGCGGAACAACTTCACTCGGGGCCCTCCCGCCAACTTCTTGAGTGGGCCCCCTACACTGAGAAAAAAGTAAAGTGAAATCAATCGAAAACACTCTTGAAGGACGATCCACACTTTTCAGTCATCAGCCACAGTCATTTTCCATACAAGTATACAAGTTAATTGATTGACTGATGACTAAAAAGTGTGGATTGATCTTAAAGCAACTCATTTGAAACATGATTTTGACGTTAAAGTATTTCTAATAAAATTAACAACGTCGTACTTAAAATAACTTTGCTAAAGGGCTCCACAAACCTGACGATTTCTCGGCTGATCGATTGGGCAACCGATTGCCCACAATAGATCTGCCGCCCGTACAGCACATACATTAGGCAATTTATCGGGCAATCTGAAATTGGCAGTCTCACGGTCCACAAGACACAACACAAAATAGCGAAAATTATACCATTTCTAGCGATGGAAGATCTAGCGTTGCTACTTTGATGGAGAACGACCGCCACAACCACAGCATGAAGAACGACCACAATTTTATGTAAAAAAAATCAGCAACTGAGAACACATGGTTGTCATGACAGCTTGTACGGAAAATTGTAAATTATCGCTATTTTGTGTTGTGTCTTGTGGACCGTGAGACTGTCAAAATGCCCGATAAATTGCCTAGGGTGTGTTTTTTTTATTTTCGTTTTTTTTTTATACCCTTCGCTCATAGAGTGAAAGGGTATATTAACCCTCGGATGGTTCAGGTAAATTTTACATACGTAAATGGTTCTGTGGGGTCTGACAGACCCCAAGGCAAAAATCGCTCTAAAACTTAAATTTTTCCTTTTTTGGCACATTTGTTTGAACTAGAAGTAACTCTGAAGGCTTTTGATTAAGTGGTATATAAAAAAAAGTGGAATTCAGACAGTAGATTTTAGTATGTGGAAGAAAAAATTACACTGAAAAAAATGGTTTAGACTTTTTATCTAAAGTGAAGTAGTTGACTTAAATTTAGATAGTTTTACCAAAGAAATAGCTGATTTCTCTAATCTTCGTAGCTGAAAATACTATTAAATTCGTTCATTTAACCACGCAAGATTAGAAGAAAAAGTTTAGTCAATTCTTCCACAAAAGTTGTTGATTGTACTATTCAAATATAAAATTTAACTACAAACAATCGTTCTTTTTTCTTCAACACAATTTAGCTATCCAACATTTAACAATTTATAGATAATGAATAGCTGTCTTTACAAATGAATTAATTGAATTTGCAAATATAGTAGATGTTTCAACTAATGACGAATAGAAAAATTATCCATATCTTCGTAACTGTTTCAACTACATAGAATCATAAGCTGAAAATCAACGCGAACTTTAGATGAATTCGACTATTTCTTTAGATAACCATTCTAATTTTTTTTCTCTGTGTAGGTGGTGTCAAATTTGAGGGTAATTTGAACTTATCACAAATAAATCAATATAAAAACTAAAATTTTAACAAAATTTTATTTTTATTAGTCAAAACGTATTCAACACTAATTAACAAAGATAAGTACATCAACATTTTTTAGCTAAGGTTAATATTTTTTCTTAAATCGGGATCAAAGTTAGTCAATATTTAGAGCATTCTTCTTCACAGCTTTTTCCTCGATGGTCTTCGCAGATTGGCTTTTTGCACTCGTTGCAATTGTATTTTGTCTTCCGATCATTTGCTCGTGGGCATAGAAAACATTTTTGCCTCTTTGGGGGACCATCTGATCACATTGGGGGGCCTGGGGCATCAGTCCCCAAAGGGGGGGGGGGCAAGCTGAACAATGCACAAAATGTCTTCAATATTTTGCAATGTGCTTCGGCGAATATTGCCCGTTGATTTCCTCCTTCTTAGAAGAGGTTCGAAAAGTGTATAGCCAAGGTCGCTGAGGAAGCTTTATGTATTATGTAAAAAACCCACCTAATTATTACGCTCATAAAAGTCATTAATTTATGTCTTGACTTAAAAAACATAAGGTAATGACACAATAGTGAAAGGAGATCCTCACAAATGAAAACCAGGTAAAAAACGGCATAATTTTGAATGAATTGAGTAAAAAAATTAAAAACCCCTAATTCAAAACACCCTAAATTTTCCATTTCTTTCAAAATTAACATATCGAATTTCCCAAATATACTATAATTACAAAGTTTCAACCGTTCCCGACTATTATTATTTTCTAAATAACATACTTTGAAAATTTCCCACCAAACGAAAAATTTACTTTTGTAAAAAAGACATACGTAAATGGTTCGTGTGGTCTGACAGACCCCAGAGCACTTTCAAAGTGCTATAACTTATTAACAAAATCACAAATTCAAACAAATTCATGCTTAAATGAACGTATGTGACACATACTTAAATTACATATGCATCAAAATACTATTCAACCAGTGTTTCTATGAAAAATTTGAGATTTAAATTTCTCTGGGGTCTGTCAGACCCCACTGAACCATCCGAGGGTTAACTTTGTCATGAAGTTTGTAACGCATTGAAGAAAGCATCTCCGACCATATAAAATATGTATATATATGATCAGCGTGACGAGCTGAGTCGATTGGACGATGTCCGTCTGTCCGTCTGTCCGTCTGTCTGTCTGTTGCGACGCGTTTTGCTCGGCCAGTTTAAAAGCTATGGAGCTGAAACTTTGCACACATGCTTCTTTTTGTTGCAGGCAGTTTGTATGTTTGAATCGCTGAAATCCGACAAGGGGGTCGTGGGGCTGCCATACGAACCTACTATCCAAAATTAGGTTCTTCTTAGAAAAACTTTTTTATTTATGCATCAATTTCAATAAAATTTCCCACAAATGTGTTTTCATTGCTGACACACAATATATGTAAAAATCGACCAAATCGGACAATGGGGTCGTGGGGCTGCCATACAAACCTAGACCCCCAAATTAGGTTCTTCTAAGAAAAACTTTTTTATTTTCTCATCGATTTCAATCAAATTTCGCACAAATGTGTTTCAAGTTAAATCACAAAACATATGTAAAAATTGACCAAATCAGACCATGGGGTCATGGGGCTGTCATACAAAACTAGCTCCCCAAATTAAGTTCTTCTAAGAAATTTTTTATTATTTATACACCAATTTCAACAAAACTTTTACAGAAATGAGTTTCTATTGATGACACAAAACATATGTATGAATAGATGGAGTCGGACCATGTGGTCATGGGGCTACCATACAAACCTAGCCCCCCAAATCAAATTATTCATAGAAAAAACGTTTTTATTTGCACACCAATTTCAATCAAACCTCAGAAAATTATATTTCTATTGATGCCACATAAGAAACGTGGAAATAAATGAAATCGGATTATGGGGTCGTGGGGCTGGCATATAAACCCAACCCCAAAATTAGGTTCTTCGAAGAAAAACTTTTTTATGTATCCACCATTTTCAACCAAATCTCATAGAAATGTGTTTTAATTTATGCCACAAACATACGTAAAAATTTATGGAAAGGCCATGCGTTCGTAGGGCTGCCGTACAACCCCCCCCCTTTGATTCTTCTAAGAAACCCACATCCCCCGCTTCTCCCATTAAATCTTCGCCACGGCACTTATGTGAAAATTCAAGGAAAAGCATGGAAGCGGGGAGGACTAAACACAAGTCATAGATACGCCCCAAAAAACTTTTAGCCCGAGGGGAGCGAAGGGTATCCAAATTTCGGCCGCGCCCGAAATTAGCCTCGGTCTCGTTTTAAATATAAACGCTCACGCAGCGCAGCAATGACCTCTATATGTGTTGGTGATACTTAAGCATAGTAAATTCCATCCCGCGAACCTATGATTTGAAGACGAGCGCCCTATCTACCCTAATGCCACAAGCACACACGGTCAAGCCGAATCCATTTTTTTTTTTAATTTTCGTTCTGTCAAAATCGAAGAAAATATTTGAATTTACCAGAAAGAATAATCCAAAAAAATGGATTCAGACGCTTCATGTGTGCCAGGCCTAAGTTTGCAACTTGCTAGACAATGCAAAAAAGCGACACGTTAGTAATTGAACTCTATTCCATGTTTCAGCTTTAAATTTAAGTGTGCTCTAATTAAAATCCTTCAATTTTAAGAACGTTTGTACTAAATATTCAATTCAATAGAGCAATTTTGGCAAGACTCCTTTCAAACCTGTGGCATCTGCACCACAGCCCTAATGACCATGTATACGAGTACATATATCGCAAGCAAGAAAAAGTACGTTATAGTCTTCAACGACATATACAGGCCGTACTAACTATAGTTTGAACTAAGTTTAGTACAAACACTTTTGTTCGTGTTTGTTCATGACAAAGTGAATTGGAATTCGGTCCGAAAGTTTAGAAAAGGTACTATCAAAATGTTTTAAGAAGCTTATTTTCAGAGGGACCTGAAAAATCTTTTTGCCCATATGGTACTTGAAAAGGGTGGGTCGGATCACAAGCCGCGGCTACAGTTACAAATAGCGTAGCCATGCCATTTGAGGATCCAGATTGTCTCATGAACTTTCAACAATTTGTTTATCTAAGAGACCTGGTGAAAGAGGAACAATAAATTTATCATTTGTTTTGACTTCGGAAGTTGTATATTTCTTCTTGTCTACAAATACATAATATCTACGTCGGAGTGTTGTTTTTCGCAGTCGTGCTGTCTTTATGGTTCGAGAAATCTTTCATGTGGCTTTTGGGCCCCTAAATCTCGTGGGCCCCCCGCCATGCGGGCCCTGCGGGCCCTTATGCGCCGCCCCTGGATGTGCCTACACCGCGGGTCGAGCAACGCGAAGCCATGGAGCGGTATAAAGAACAAGGCAAGGAAGAAGAAGGAAAAGTATCATGTAAAACTAACTAGTGCAGAAGTCTGTTTTAAGCGTGCGTTGTTTGTAATGGAAATGCATAATCACTGTCGTGGAATATTGCGGAAACTCTATAGTATCCATAATCCGAAAAAGTTTACACCATTTTTCTCTGCCAATTTGTATATTAAATTGTAATTCCCCTAGTCATTAGATAAGTTACATTATGAGTACGTCGTGGAAGTCTGAAAATCGAAAATTCATACATAAAATGGCATAGACAATTTTCCGATTTTAATTTATGGAATTCCCTAGCGTTTCCGAAATATGCCATAGCAGTAAGTGTGCATTTTCGTTGAAAAACTTGCAGTGGAAATAATTCCTTTTCATTCTCGCCCGAGGTCTATCCAAACCTTTCGAGGTAAATTTTCAAACCATCTTAATTCAAATCTCCTGTAACTTAAAAAATAATTTCAGTTTTACCAGTTTCACCTGTCAAGCTCACCCTTTTGCTACCGGTAGAAAGTTCATCAAACTCTTGGCAAACACAACAACTTTCAACGATCCTTTACCGGAATCATTTACTTGGCCGACATGATCAAATCAACCCGACCATACTGAACACAAGAATATACTATTGTAAATCTGCATTGTTTACAACGACAAAATTGGAATCCGGATGAGCATCAGGGGAATGACCCCAAAAATCTGAGTCGGACCCTTATCAAGTAACTATGGTCAGCCTGTCTCCCAGGGACAACTTATGCCAAAAGCTGAATTTATAGACAGTCGTATATTGTCCTGTAATCTGGGTAAAGCAAAACTTTATATCATTCTTCTTCTGGTAGTATGTATTTGCTGCTTCATCACCAACTAGTGTACATGTATAGTCAGTGTTGCCAATTTAGCCGTTTTCCGGCCAAATTTAGCCGGAAACCGTGCTGTTTAGCCGGAAGAAATTTCTAGTTCCGGCCGGCCGGATTTTTAGCCGGAATTGATTTTCTTCGATCGTTTTTCCGGCTAAAATTATTTTATATTTTTTTTTTGAAACTAGGTTAAATTTTTCAATATTGACAAACAAAACAATTAATTGCCGTGAAATTTTTTCTACATACACTTATTATCGTGTATTAGGGTAAGTACTTACTATGTCCACCTAGAGGAAAACTTTCATTTATTTCTCCTGGGAAAAATTTGCCGCGGAGACTTGCCGTTTTTCAATAAAGGTAGGGTAATTCAATAAATTCACGTAAACTGACGATATTAGTACCTAGTCTAAGCATGTAATTTACTAACCACCAATATGCTGAATAATTTGCAAAATAGAAGACAGTTTCTTAGATAAAATTCTTTACTGAGCAATTCTTGGAGTATGGGGTTACCTGAACATTTTTCCATTTTTCAAAGTGTCAATTCTTTACCACAGATAAGGTAATCAGGCCAGAATAAGTACAAGGGTGAACACTTTTTAGAGCGATTCATAGATATTGATAATATCGCCGGAACTTTGTAGTGTTCAACACTAACGTTGTGCAAGTAGCTTGCCCAGTAAACTACAAAAATTAAATTTTAGTGTGCATATATTTCGGCGGCAACCTACCCCCTTTTTCAGCAGAAAAGCTAAGTGCTGAAGAAGGAGGTAAGTTGCCCCCGAAATATATACTCACTTAAATCTAGTTTTTGTAGTTTACTGGTCAAGCTACTTTGACAACGTCTGACGATACATAGAAACTACACATTTTCCTAGATGCATTACATTTTGTTCTGGGGTTTGTAGCAACAATTTTACCAAAAATCTATACCATTTTCCGGCCAACATAATTTTGGAAAATCAATTTCGTATCTTTGGAGCATCAAATTCGTAATTGCGGAATATCAACAAATGGAACCATGGAACATTTGTAACTATGGAAAATAAAATAAAATTGGGAGGGCTCAAATTAGAAAATGAATAACAAGTTTGACACACATATTTTCGAATAACGCAAATTTATCATCATTAGCACGAGTTACAAATTACGCATTTGGACCATCATTTGGTCAATAATGACTTTACACTTTTCTATTCAAATTCTTTAAGAAAAGTGTGTCCTCAAATTATTGAACTGAATATTCATAAAAATATCGCAATTGTGAGGGACATTTTCACCATTTACACAAACGTCAAAAGTAAATGACGAATTTTAATGACGAAAGCATATGTATCACCCCAATTTCGAGCTTTCATCATCATGATGTAATATCGTCATGATGATTTGGATATGTGTCTTGGGCCTAAAATGGTTAAAATTTAATCAAAATTTAAAACTATTCAGGTGCGATGATGGCACATAAATGCGGTTGCCCTTGCCCATAGTTACGCATTAGACGTTCCTTTTATGAATTGTATGTTCCACAATTTCGAACCTAATATGGTTATAGACTTGACCGAGAAATTGTACCTGTATACAACAATTTTGACTAGTTGAGCTGTCTAACTCCGAACAAAAGTAAATTTTGACTGAAATGCCAGCGATTGGAGCATAAATGTAATAAAACTAAGAAATCTGCCTAAAGCATAGTTTACGGGTAGTAACAAAAAAAAATTATTAAAAATCGGTTTTTACCTATATTTTTTCGTAATGTGACTGTATGATTTAGCCGATTTTTTGGCCGTTTTTCTGGCTGAAATTTATTTAGCCGGATTTTTAGCCGTTTTTGAAAAAAATATAACCGATTTTCCGGCTAAGCTCAGCCGTTTTCTGAATTTCCAGTTGGCAACACTGTGTATAGTACATCTTATCCGCGTTGGCTTGGTGACTTGAGACTGGAGCAATTGGAAAACGTTTCTTGTTCCATTTTCGCATACTCTATAAATGCGGATACCGGCGAACGTATAGTAGACACTATTCTTTGCCATACTAAGTTGTATATTTACATGCTACGGGAATATCCTTGAATCCTTGAGCGTGCTGATATACTTTACTATACAACTGTTGAATAAGCATACGAAGAGGTGCCTATGGTGTCGGATACGAATGTGACGTTATAACTATATATGTATGTATGGATAAACTATACAGAAAAGAGAGTATTCTTTTCCCATAAATATGTTCGTCGTCCTTTCTGTTTGCATTTATCTGCTATCGAGGAGAGGTGAGGTGTACAATGTATGTGTAGTATAGGAATAGAAACAATGCCAAACGAGAAGCGATGAAATGTTAAGTAGTTAAAAGTTTCACAACTGTCGTAAACTTTTGCGACACAGAGTGTTTATGGTGCAGAGGTGCAAATTAGAAGAAATTTTGCTCCTTGTTACGGGTTCTCGGCTTTGATGTGTTTAATTCTTCCGAAAAATGCAACATCTTCAAGACAAGAAATGAAATAAATGAGAGAGGGTGCGATGCGACTTTATATATGCGAAATGTTAATTAGACTTGCAAATGAGGTCAGTGCAATTGACAATAATAATTGGATTTTTTTATAATAATCTTTTGGAAAAAATGTTAGTGTCTCGCATTTGCATTGCATATGCATACACATTTGCATTGGAGCTATTTTATATAAAAAATGTAACACGATAGTTACAATCATCATTATTCATCATGGAAAATTGTAGTTCCAGGAAGCTGCCTTGCTAGATAACATTGCTCATAAGCTTTTTTCAGGGTTAGAAGCTGGCCAGTGCAAAACAGTAATATATTTTTTGGAAAATCATTTTCAAAGCTCCCTTCAAAGACAATTTGCTCCAATATTGTTTTTTGTAACGCGAAGCTTTGACCATCTCTTTCTATCGAAAATGAAACTGTAATATCGCCCAGAAGTGAAGTGTATTAAATTGAATCCTTATTTTTTATATCTTAAATGTAGCACGATTTTCGTTAGCTACCGATTTCAACCTGCAATAATTGTCTTTTAAAGAAAATCGTCATCAATTATTTCAATCTCTTCAATTGAAGCTTTTGGATGTCGTTATAAAATACCAGATGTACCAGATCTGACCCATTTATCCCTATCTCCCCTACAAACCAATTGAAATTGAATATTTTGAGGCTTAAATGCCTTTTAGGTCAGTATACACCCTGATATCGAAGGGACTAGGCAATGGCTAACCATTTAACCCATTAGTGCATGAAGCTCCCTGACAAAATTTGTTTACTTTTGTCAATTATTATGAATTAAAGTAGCTACAAGGAAGTACTTTTTGAAAGATTTTTTCGAAAAAAATAAGTAATACAGTCTTGACTCGGTAATCCGGATCTCCTTTAATCCGGATATCACGCTAATCCGGACCACTAAATATTTCCACTATGTATTCTATAGTCCGGATTTCGGCAGCAATTTTGACTCTATAATCCGGATCTTTAAGATTTTCAGGGTGAAATGGTAGATTTGGTCTCGTACTTTTTTATGGAACTGTTTAACAAATGACATGATGCTGGCTAATTTCTAAGAAATAGAACATTTATCGACTTTTGTTGCGCTTTTTTATTTGTTTGGATTGTTTTTCGTCCGAAAAATGTGATTGCGCTAATCCGGATGTTCCCATGATCCGGATTACCCCTTGCAATAATTGATCCGGATTATCGAGTCAAGACTGTAGTAGATTTACAAGCCGTCCCCTGTAAGGGACACTATGCACAGCGATCAGTTGGCGAATGAAGAAATTGATAAGAACAACTTGTATTGTACCCGGTGAAAATATCCACACCAGATAATTAGTGAAGTAATTTGACGGATATGGAATAGAAACCAATGAAACTTATAAGTGGCATGTAAAATATTTACAACTTATCGCATTACTTGCTATGAATCTTTTATTTTCTTTAGTGTACACATCGGCAACCTCATCCTCCCCAACTCCCAAACTTTTGGAAACGACATCAGCATATTTTCCCATATATACATATGAAATAAATACATAATGTCCTCCGCTTGAATTTAGTGCCCAAAACAAAATCTAATCAGTTTTCCGCGGATAAATATATTGTTAGCTACTTTTACGGTAATATGGAATCACCACATAGTTCGAATTACATTCCGCGGGCTCGGTTGCCCGTTGGACTATCAGGCTCGGTTGGAAACGCTGCTTTCCCGCTTTATGGCGGTTCACATCAGGTATTACTACCACAATCATGACTCCAGCTGCTAGGAATTAGCACTGAGGCTCGGAGCCAAGGTGGAAGGTCAGTCAGTCGTAGCCAACCTACATCGGAAAACGCCGGAAGGGCTTTGTTTCCCTCCTCTGTGGAGCTCGTGTTGATGGTGAAGCCACTCACAAAATTTCTCTATCCTATGATATAGACACAGACCCCACTGAGGGGTCTTTGACCAATACAAACGATTATTTGGTAATTTCGAAAGTAATCGCTAGATCGTCTAGACTGTAAATGCATCTCACATCAGCAGTAAAAGTCCCCTTTCAAGATCCCCTGTTTCACTGCCATCAATAGGGGTATATCAGAAATGTTTATGTCTTCAAAAATACGTTCCAACGCTTCGAATATCTCCAAAATTTCCGCATCTGTAAGTCTATAAAAATATTTCACCAACTGACCTACGTGCACAATGTCCCTTATAAGGGACATTGCAAAACTTGCTAAATAATACAAAATCTATGACACCATGACGCTTTTTCTTTCATTTGAATAATAGCCTATACATATTTTAACGATTATTCAATCGAAGAAATATACTATCACTTCAAAATATTAGCAATTTTTAATTTTTTCTCCCCAGCCCTGAATCTGGCAATTTTTTTAAATTCCGCAACTCATTCTTTTGAATAAATAAACTACACCAAGCAATAAAATCATTTGAATACGCGTTTGTTTGATAACTGAGATGTTAATAGATGTCATTGCATGTACACTTCCATAGCATAGTAAAAAATCTGACTATATAACGGGAAAAAGTGGGTGTCCCTTTAAAGGGACACTATGCACTAATGGGTTAATACGCGCCATGTAATACTAGTTCGAAACCGGCTCGAAATGCACTCTGTGTGCCGCAACTCGCTGGAGTATGCATATTTCTATTAACGAAACAAAACATACCTATGTAAAAATCGATGGGCTGTCACACAAACCAAACCCCCAAATTAAGTTCTTCTAAGAAAAACTTTTTTCATTTCTCCAAACCACCCTCACAGAAATATATTTTCATATGGAAAAATGGATGGCATCGGACCATGGGCTCATGGGGCTGCCCTACACACCCAGCCCTCAATTTTTTTCTTCTAAGAAAAATGGTTTTATATGTGCACCAATTCCAACCAAACCTCATACCTATGTATTTTTATTGATGCCAACATAATCATAATTTATATACGAGGGTTACTACAAAAGTTTCTCGAAAATAAATGAAAACGATTTTTTTTTCTTCAAAAATGGTTTTATTATTTTTCAAAATATTCGCCATGGGCATCTATATCTATACACTTTTGCATGCCCTAAAACCAATTTTTAAAGCATTTTTCCATTCCGCTTGTGACACCTCCAAAACATGGCTTCTGAACGCTTCAATAGTTGCTTCGGGCGAAGAAAACATTTCCCCAATTTATTTTTAATAAATAGGAACAAAAAAAATCATTCGGTGTCAAGTCAGGGCTGTAAGGCGGATGACCGGTTTAATAGGCGCTAGTTTGAACTGATGTGTGATTCCTCACATTGTCATGATGAATAATGATTCGTCTTCTCTTGCTCGTTTTTGCGAATTTCTCCGAAGACTTCGGGCAAGCAAATGGCCATGTACCATTCGGAACTGACCGTCCTACGTTCCTCAAGTGGCGACAAGACCCATTCGGCCGCAGAAACAAGACACCATTTGCAACGCAGTGCTTCGTGCGCGAACAACTTTTTTTTGGATTGGGCTCATCTTGGAACACCCACACGGTCAACTGCTGTCTAGTTTCCGGCTCATTTTTTTTTTACATTTTTTTTGCATCAATAGACACGAGCCTTTTTTGGAGCTATTGTCAAATTATGCGGGATCGAAAGGGAACAAATCTTTTTTACGGCCAAGTCTCCATGCAACATTGAACGTATGGCCGGGGGGGAGAAATGCCCAAGGCTGCCTCCTCACCGTATGTCACATGCCGGTCTGGCGTAATCATTTCACGCACGGCATCCACGTTTTCCGGCACAATGACTGTTTTTGGACGACCTTGACAAAACTCGTCTTTGAGTGAGTTACACCCACGTTTGAACTCGTTAAAATAAATAACAGGCGCGACAATCCAGCATTGGACTAAGGCCGCAGGATGTGTTAGTGACATCCTATTTCCGATATCTTATCTGCTTTTTGTTGAGGTAATGAGATCAGCATCACGCTCAGCAGTGTTATTTATCCCCATAAATGGGTACTCGTTTAACATCTGAGTGAGATCATAGTCCGTCACAAGCTCGTGAGTTCGAAAAACACCATGGAACACGGTGAGATTCGAACTCATGAGCCTGTGCACCGAAGGTGCGCGCACTAACCGCTCGACCAGCCAGACTACTCGTTAAACCAGTTATAAATTGTCGGACGAGATGGTGCTTCATCATTAAATGCAAAATGAGGCCGATCGAAACACTGTTGTTGTGATAAACAACCTTTGAAATCGTAGAAAATCATTGCACGAAAATTTTCACGTGTTAATTCATTTTTTTTTTGCTAAATTGTCTTTTTTAACTAGCTGTAACTTACAAGGAGTATCACTTATCATCAAAGTGTTCTGAGCAGGCATATGCTAAAAAAGGACAAACTTTCTGGTGAAAATAGCATATTTGACGAAAAAGTAATAGAACATGCCTATTCTAAAAATTTTGTAGTAGCCTACGTATAATAATTAAAGGAATTGGACCATAGGGTCACAAAACTTTGGCTAGTATTTGTCAGACGCAAGTCCACGTCGTGTCAGCATTTAATATATGTAAATGACTTTGTTATCAGATCCTAAAATGTAACGTTTCGCCAAGCCTTTGGAATCTGAAATATTTCCCTGAGCAATGAGTTGTTTAGATGAGCTACGGTATAAAAACAAAGTTGAAACCGAGTTGAATGTAATCAGAAGTCCTTAAAATTTGGCTTGAAAATGTGTAATACTTTTTCTGTTAAATTTTTTGATAATTTCTACTGACGGGAAGCCTTAAGTGTGCTTGTCAATTTAAAATACATACCCCCACCCCCTGCCAAAAATTCGTTACGACCATGAAGTTGAAAAAAGGTTATTTAGAGGTGAAACGAAGTCCCTTGGTTTTATACACTTCCAAAAGTCTATGGCCCAGGGCCATGGTATGGTCAGAGAGAATATACCGGGCAAATAACGTTCAATTCAAATTCAATAATTGAAATAATTATGTCAACACGACTGCCGACTGTTCACTATATTCCCCATGGAACCCCTAAAAAATAAAATGCTATAATACATATATTCTAGCCTCCCGCGAAAATCCACCAAATTACAGATCCCGCACTGTAGTCTAGTACAGATAGCTCAAAACCCAAACATCCAAAAATAAAAGGAATTTCTGATGCCAAATTGTTGAATACACTGCCTAATATACGCAGTTAAAAGTTACACCAATTTGCGCCATGGGTTAAGGGGGGAGGTGGTGGCAAAGGGGTGAAAATTCAGTTTTTTGCAAATATCTGGAAAACTATGAGTCTGAGCTTAAAATGTTCTGAGGACGAAACAAACTACATAAAATTACCTTTGTAATGATGTATAACACTTTAGCCATTTTCTCAGAAAATTATACCCCAGACCCAAATGTATTATAGTGAATTTAAATTTTTGGAGTTTTACATTTCGCACTGTAACTCTTGATAGAATAGACCTACCGTTATAAGATCTTGTCCATATATTGATAACAAACTTTGTTTGATTTGTATCAAAAATTGAAGTGCTCCGACTATTGACGCCCCCCTCACTCCTCCTAAAGTTTTTCAAAGAGGCATGCCTGTAGCTTCTTTTTAAATTGAGCCAGGCAGATCAAATTTGGTGGGGTACCTAGTCTATGCACCATTATGCTCTCCACCAAAAATTATTACCATCCGATCAAAACTAAGGGTACCCCCCATACAAAGTGTACGAAAATTCTAACAAATTTCACATTTTTTCACTTCTAAATTCTATGTAAAATAGAAAACAAAAAATTTATCTCTTAGAACGTCCGTATAACAGTTAATTGTAGTCTTTTGAACGTATGTTCAAATGGTTGTACCAAGGCGTACGCTACAAGTATCAAAAAATTGGGTTAGAAGGTCAGTGATACAAGTTCTAAGGCTATTTGCGAATATTTCAAGTAACGTGTACTAGCAACATTCAAACCCGGTTTTTTGTACTTGTAAGCCACGCTCTGGTACAAACTTTTGGATATACATTCAGAAGACTACAGGTAACTGTTATAGGGACGTTCGAAGAGATAAATTTATTTTTTCTATTTTAGATAGAATTTAGAAGTGAAAAAATGTGAAATTTGTTAGAAATTTGGGTCACTTTGTATGGGGGGTACCCTTAGTTTTCATCGCATGGTAATAATTTTTGGTGGGGAGCATAATGGAGCTTAGACTAGGCAGCCCACCAAATTTGATCCGACTGGCTCAATTTGAAAAGAAGCTACAGGCATGCTTTTTTTGAAAAATGTTAGGAGGAGTGAGGAGGGCGTCATTGGTCGGAACACTCCAGTTTTTGGTACAAATCAAACAAATTATGTTATCAATATATGGACAAGATCTTATGACGGTAGGTATATTCTATCAAGAGTTACAGTGCGAAATGTAAAACTCCAAAAATTTAAATTCACTATAATACATTTGGGTCTGGGGTATAATTTTCTGAGAAAATGTCTAAAGTGTTATACATCATTACAAAGGTAATTTTATGTAGTTTGTTTCGTCCTCAGGATATTTCAAGCTCAGACTCATAGTTTTCCAGATATTTGCAAAAAACTGAATTTTCACCCCTTTGCCACCCCCTCCCCCCTTAACCCCTTTTATTTTTGGATGTTTAGGTTTGGGGCTATTTTGAATCAATTGTACTGGACTACTGCTAGCAAAGTAAAGTGAACATCAATTACACACGTCTCATCCTTCCCATGCACGTCTGCTCTCAAAGGGCACGCAATGATATTCTCTTTCATGCTGGACCCCTCTAGAAAAGAAATGAGCTCGTCGCTGAAAGGCTTTCTTCCAGTTCAATCATTTTCCCACCAATGTGAATGCCACACCATTATGTCGCCATTGTACATCCCGCGCGCACTCAAAAAAAGACACAACGATTCACCATAGTCGCACCGGTATGAGCTGAGCATTGTCCTTTATATGGTGACTTCTAGTTTTTGCGATTCGAGACGGGCAGATACAGGTGCTCTGCATTAAGATAAAACGCCATCTGAAATTTAAGAAGCCTGTCGATGGCCACAAATTGCTTGATCAAAGACTTCGTATACAGGCTCCCCGCGTGTGTGTACGTGGTCTGTTTGTGAAATCGGGGCCAAAAAGGTTCAAAACGAGCCCATTTTCTTCCGCTTTAGATATATATACACGAAATCGGATGCCATTTTATGAAATGTTTTGACCTACCCGCACATATAGCTATAGAGTGTATGTGGCCGGCATTTAAATAAACCACATCGCAGTTATTTCGGTCTCAAAAGGACGAGAGATATGTGTGACGTACAAAGCGAGAGCACTGAAGCTTTTGTTATTCCGGTATAGTCCTGATGTTGAGTCGAGTGTATGGTGTAGATATGCCGTCGAACGATACCGGGGAATTTATTTCAGCATTTTGCCAATCGTTGTAGTCCCGACGGATCAACAGCCGCATGGATGTTGAGAAGGTTACGGCACTGATGAGAACGAGAGTGCGGAATCAACGAATTCCGCACAAATTCCCCGGACAGTAGATAGAAATTCTCAATTCATGGCTGGACGAGTAATTGGTTCCCGAAGAAAATCAGCCATGGAGAAAATGGTTTTATGTGCTCAAATTGAAACGTTCACTTTTGAATGCAGTTCATGTAAAAGGAGAAGACCATAATCGGTGCAGATTTTTGGTTCGTATGGAATGATGTATCCGAGTTTGAAAGCAATCACGAATTAGCAAAGGTTGCTCGTCTAGCCACATCAAAGAACTATGCAATTGCATATTTCCTTTCTTTTTTTGTGGGAGACTGAGCTTTTTCTGTAATTTCTAAATTATTCGACTTGGTTATGGCAAGCCCTTTCCCCTATCCAACTAGTGTCTATATGCTTATTTGATTAATCACAATATGGGCGGACGTTTTCAGACAATCTCATTTTCGGATATTTCAAATTAGATTCACATGTATCTGTACTGAACTGACATTAGTCTTTGGTCAAACCTATAAGAAACGAGTTTCCGCAGAGATGAGTGAGAATAAAATTCTTTCATTTTTTTCCCATGAATTTAAGTGATGTGATTAATAGGTTACGTATCCAAATACTCCCGCTTTACCATCAACTCCTTTTTTAGGTATTCTAGATTGGGTTCAGCATCAGCATTCCAAATTTAAAATATCTGGGTGCCGAAATCGGAGAGACTATACCTATACATACATGCGACGAAGAATATCCCTCAAGATGGTTTGTGCGGTCATCAGTCATTCACCAAAGAATTACATTTTTCCATAAAATGTCTGCATTGTTCACGTCCACCCTTCTCAACGGCTCTCGGTACTACAATATACCCTATATAGGTATAACGTTCCCGAAGGATGAATGGACTCAACATGGCAAAGTTACGCATTGTTAGAACTGTTAGAAGAATGAATATCTTACAAATTCGTTTCGTTCCTGTCCTGAAATACTGAGTATAGGTTTGTCAGTTATAGTGTGCAGCCAGGAGAAATTTTTAAAAATGAAGAGGATCTCGTAGATTTGGCAGGAGTGAGAAGAGTGGGGTGGCGAGCGAGAGAGTTTTCGATCATAAATCAAGAGTAAAGGTTTTACACAGCTTTTACACTTTATCAAGTGATAGATGAGAGCTGCTTTTGCTATAGGTACGTAAATATGATTTATGAAGTGTTTTCTGAATTATTTGAAACTTATTTCGGGGCAATTTTTGACGTCGAGTGTATGGAAGTTGTGTGAAGTTATGAACGCAAGTATGCACTTTTGATGTTCTTTGAATGTAATAAACTTCAAATAAATTGATTTACGTGAAAAGGAACTGATGCTAGGTTATGACATCTAAAATTTTTATGGATTCAGTATGAGATTGAGCCATATTTTTGTTCATAAAAGTGTAGTATGACAATCACTTAAACATCTACATAAGGAACCGTTAACAAAAAATTAGAACAAATTTTGAATTGGAATTCTTGATTGCTGCCTTCCGAACTAGCATTTTTAGTAGCGAAAACGAAGATACCACTCCAATATTGCCAATGGGAGCAGCAAATTCTTTCATTCGTTCCGCAATAAGGTTTTTATAGTCACCCGAAAGTCACTGATATGGTGAATGAAAAGTCTGGTGCCCAGGGCCACCAGTAAGCTGCAGTTGGATCGAACCAACCAAGTGGAATTGTTTCTCCAACCACCCAATTGGGACTTTATTGGTCCCGTCTTCGCACACAATCATAGTTGTGAATATGTGTAGGTAAAAGTCGACGCACTTTTAGTAAACTTAAATTGAATGGTTTTACATACCAAATAGTTACTTAAAACAAACAAGTTCTAAATTGTTTCGTCAAAAAAATATCTACTTTTTCGAAACGTTTAAAAAATATTTTGTAAAACCTTGGAAAATATGGCGACAAGCTTTGACAGCTCCAAGTGGTACTTTAAACTTCCCAATAGGACTTGGTAGTAACGGTAGCAACTATATAATTCTAATTTTCACTAGTAGCAAATCCTTCAAAGTTACAAAGAAATTACACGGCTACGGTTTTGCGACTTAAAAATATTACTTTTGAGTTGGTCACTATGTAGTAACAAAGTGGAGTATCGAAGCCGTATCATTCCCCCACACTTGTCGAATATGTAGTAGCAACTTTTCCTTCACTACAAAGTTCCAACTACCACCTTCCTGGGACGTCCCAAAAACTACTTTGCTGGATATGTTACAACGAAATTAGATAAAATAAATAATGCTTGGGTTTGTGTGAAATCCGCGTAAAATTCCTTAATCCATTGGATGCTGATAATGCTGCTTATATTGATGAGACGAACAGTGTACCAGTTGATAGGCAATATGACCAACGATGCTGTAGATGATGAACTGATAACGTTGAGAAGATTGATAATATCTTCTGATAGTGCTGATGCTGATAAGAATGACCGACTCGTTTGACGACTTGTGTGTAAGTGATTTATTTTAGTACAATATGTATATAATGTGCAATATAGAGTGCAATAGAATAATTTTGGTTCAATGTATATATCTGATTTCCGGCAAAACATAGAATTTTGTATAATAATTATTTTACCAATAGGTGGCATTAAATTCAATATAATAAATCAAAAGAAAAATCAAATTATCGAAATATTATAAACAGGGTTAAGTATTACTTATGATGTCTACGACTCTGCAAGCAAACCCATTTGAGCACGTAAGTTATGATTTCTCGAAAAATACACAGTATAATTGTAATTTTATAATCTCCTGTAATTTGAAGGTACCAGTATTTGAAATTTACGAAGGATACTAGATTTAATTCGAAAACTTCCCAATTTGCAATCGTCTCATACGCTAGTATTCTGCATGGGGAAATCCCAGCTGCATCTACTAATGAGTCAGTTTAATTCCACATTACCTCAAAACGTGCTCACCTAAAACATTACCCTAAACTCCGCACAATGTAGCCGCATTACATCGCAACTGTATGCTCATAATTTCACGGTGTTTCAAGAGATTATCGATTCCAACCAAAACGAACAATGTGTATATTCGAAAGTCCTTCCAATAAACAGCAACTAAATTTAATCAATTCGTTCGCCATAGCATTTGTCCTGTATCGCACCACCATCATCATTGACAATACCGTACAAAACTTCTATACCCGGCAGCAATACATGAAATTGATTTGTTCTCACATTATTGTCAGCGCGCGAGGACTAGGACAACGTTCGAGGAGGGGGAATTCGGATTAAATTTTGAACACACCAACACCTCGTTCACTTTGCCACATCTAATGGCCATAAATCTGATGCGAATATTGCACCATCTAGTGGAAACGAGATATTTTCACACCTCATGCAAGCAGGCAATGAAATGGATAATCCCATTGCACAATCCACTAGACTCTGACAATGGAAGGACCTTTCACACTGCCGCGCTCCAAATATGAAGGCATGTACATACATAGCCATGCACACGGAGGGAGCGAGTGTTGTGTGTAAGCGTGCGCTAGTATGTGCGAATTGCTTTATGAATTGGAAACTTTTATCTGTATCTGCGACAAGAATTTCAATTCAATGACTACATCTTAATAAAAAGGATACGAGCCGGGTGGGTGGTCGTCTCATCTCAGCAAAATACTTATGGTGACGAAGACTAGGTTACATTGTATAGTAATGCCACAGGCACGGATCAGGGGAGCTGTTATTAAATTTGTGTTATTGAAATGTGATAGGGATGCAACCAATATTTCCAGCAAAGTGCAATTTTGTCCGGATGTAGCTGTGAAAGCATTCATTGGATTTTCCGCATGAGATGTATACACACTTTGCCGGGCGATATTGATTTCAGCCATAATGTCTTTTGTTTGAGAAATATATAGGATGCAATAAGATGTCGTCTTCAGAGATTTCCAGACGTCATAATAACAGCTATCTGACATAAATGTATAGCCAAGGCTAAGAAATTGGCTTTCTATGTAAATGTGAAGATACCTTCTACCCCACACGTTTGTGCCGCATAATCCTAGAACAATCAGATAGCAATTAACACTTTTGCTGCGAAAGCAGCTCCTGTTGTCGCAGCAACTATCAACTAGCAACGTGGCAAGCGACTCATATGAATATCATTGAAAATCCTGTTGATTGGAAAAGCCCACAAACAAACTCGGCCATCAAATATTAGCAGGCCAAATAGCCCCAATACTAGCAAACGTGTCCTGCATAGAAAATCGACTATTAGGAGTATCACCTACGATAACCCTTTATACACCACCTGGCTACTGAATGACTAGGAAGTCAGGACCGACCGTCTTCTATACAACGTACCTAACATATGAACGACACGGGCTGGACATACAGCAACAATCGGTAGTTCGGGAAAGTTATAAAAGTGCGACATTAATCTATCGGATCAAGAGCACACATCGACTAAACGAAATGTGATTACATGCATTGAGGGTGGATTTCATAGTCGTAACTTTATGAATAAGGATTCCCTTGGAATAAGTATAAGGAAATGCATATTGGGGAAAATAGTTACTTATAAAGGAATTGCGTCATTTATCCAAATTGTTCCAAAGACCAAATAAATTAACTGACAAATTAAATATAAAAAAAATATATAGGGTGTCCGGAAACTGCCGCATAAACGCACCGGATTATGATTCCTCAGTTGATTTCCAGCAAAAAAGTTGTAGGGAACATACCCCCTCAGCTTAACCCTTTAGCTGCCACGGGCATTTAAAGATTTTTGAAATAATCATTTTCTTGCACGACTTAAAGCCTAATATCTCCAAAGCTAGACCAGCTGGAATAGTGGAATAAAATGCGTTTATGCGGCAGTTTCCGGACACCCTGTATAGTAGCAGAAAATGATTTATGAATTGCAAAATTAATTAAGGATTCCCTTAATCATTTATTTGCGATTATTGATCCACTAGAAATAACTTGATGAAAATAGGTGTAACATGTTCTCTTTAGTCCTAATTGTGGAATTTGGAACTATATCTTTTCATATGACCGCGTCCTTTCCCGGACAACTACCGAAAACGACATCCGCACGACAGCGGCACAAAATTTGCAAGAAAAAAGCATAAGTTTCTTCCGAAAAATTGGTTACATAATGAAAATAAATGGGAATAAATATTTAATTTATTTTACTTTAGAACGGGTGGTCCAATTAGAATGCACGATGTTAATTGAGTGTCACACCTTAACGGTAAGTTTCTCGCCCAACTTCAGTGTTTAGAAAATTCAACGTTGGAGAAGTACACAATTGAGCATCGTGTTAAGGTCGTTGAAGCGCTTTACGAAAATGGACGTTCTAATCAAAATGCTTTTCGTGTACTTCGTGATTTTTTTGGTCAACATAATCGACCAAATAACGGATTTCTGGACTGTGACCAGAAATCGAGGATATGGACCTGGACGATATTTGGTTTCAACAGGATGGGGCCACTTCCCACACAGCCAACGAAACAATGGCTCTTTTACACGACATATTCAATGGCCGTGTTATCTCTTGTCTTGGCGATGTTAATTGGCCGCCACGATCATGTGATTTGACACCGTTGGACTTGTTTCTCTAGGGATATTTAAAAGTGTACGTCAATAAGCCAAAAACAATTCAAGAGCTAGAGGATGAGATAATTTAGCACATTAACGATATTCAACCTCAATTATTTCGCAGAGTCATTGAAAATATGGACCAACGGATAGAAGTATGCCACGGTAGCCATGACGAGCATTTGGCCTATATTTTGTTTCACATATAATTGCCTTAGATCCTTCTATCATAATTTAAAAAAAAAAATATATATTTCTCTAAAACTTTTTGTTTTATTAACTTCGTGCATTCACGTTGGACCAATCTTGGTTTAATATCGCGGTCCTGATGGAAGCATCTTAGATGCAGGTTTTTCGCATTTTACACATTTGGTTGATGTGGACAGTGGCGCAACCACGGGAGGGGCTAAGGGGGCTAAAGCCCCTCCCAGACACAGAAATTTGGAACGGAAAAATTGCAAAATGAAATATGAAGCAATGTGTTTCGTTGAATATTTTGAGAAAGATGTGAATTCTTGTTCTTAGAGCATAGGTTATTCATCAGTTTCGATGGTCTGTGCAAGTTTCAATTCAAGTTTCCCTACCAGATTTTTTTAAATATAGGTAATTGAGCCAAACTGCAGAATATAAACGAGCAGATCTCAGGTGACTTTTTTCAAAAAGGGAATGTATTCAAAATATGTAGGTTCCGGAAAAACCTGGCTTCTTCGTTAATAATTTTTACATCGAGCTTTAAATATTCAAGAGCTGAGACATGTGTTTCACACACATCGACTATCAACTAGAATTTTCAATTTCAAATGCAATTGAAGTTATGAAAGATTTCTGTTTTAAGTTGGGTGGCTGATGATTAATGTGATTATCATAAAAACGATAATTTATCGATAAAACATATTTGTTTCCTTAATGCGTTAAATATTTGAAGTCTAATCATTGTTGTACAAATAAATCTAGTAAAAAATGTAATGGGTACAAGAGTTGTATCCTTAGATGCAATTTACATCCTCAATCAATCAGTTTTTTTGCGAAATAGAGTCCGTGCTATCACAGTAGGTATATTTCAACTGAGAGGATAAGCTTCCCTGGAGCCATATTGGAACGACATTAACCCATTGTCGGTCCAGATTTTTTGTGTGTTCCTAAATTCCTATGTAGCACCGGATTTCACAAATTTGGCTCTGATTGCTCTGGGCCTTATTTCAAAGCCCCTTAAAGTTACTCGTAACACGTAGTGAGATAACGACAATAGTCCTAAGACATAACCGCAAACGCCGTACAACAAAAAATTTATTTTGTTCAAATTGAAAGCTCATACGACGGTTGTTACAACGCACTGAGCCTAAGCTATGAAAAAAACATTACATCAAAAATAGACATGGCTGTGATGGTAGCAAAACACAACTGTATAGCGTCATCTCGGGAAAATATAGCACCATAATCCAAATTTCGGAGAGAAACTCATATTTCCACTAATTTGGATGGCCATAGCCCCCTCCAGGACAAGATCCTGGTTGCGCCACTGGATGTGGAAATTAAGAAAATCATTCACCGTAATTTTTTTGCAGCTGTAACATCTAGACGCCTATATTACCTAATACCCTACTGATACGATTTACGGGATGATTTGCTACCAGAAAGCGTGTGTGTGTGTGGGCAGCAATAGCAACCAAAGATTCGAGAAGTACTTAACAGGTTTCTTGCATCGATTTCGACATCGAGTATAATAGAAATAACAGTATCGGTACAAAATTCTTTGGTTTCGAAACAAAAGCATCGAACTTCACTGTTAGCGGAATGTCGCTAGAGTGCTTTCCATGCATTGATTTCAAATTCAATAATAGAAATCAGCATACCCAGTTTCAAGAATCACATAGAAGTACATGATGCAAATTTACGTCTGTCAAGTTAGCCCTACCACTTTAAAAGTTCGAGAAACGCTATACAGGGTGTCCTGCAACTGGTAAGCCATAACCCAATGGTAGACTCTACAGGATGTTTTAGGAAAAACGTCGCCAAAATTATTTCTCTAGCTTTTACCGTTAAGAAGTAATTGCTTCTTTTGTAATTCTTGTCAAAAACATGACTTTTTTCGAAAAACTCCTATTTTCTAGCTTCAACTTTAGCCAAATCAATGTTTTTCATATTCTTTTGAAAGTACACAAAATTTCCAATAAAAGGACATATCGAATGTTTCGGACGGTTTCGTACCTTCCGAGATACGACGTTTTGAATTTTGCAGAAATGTCAATTTCAACTTTTAATTAAACCCGAATCTCGTAACGAATACGTATTATACAGAAACTGGATGACTCTGTGCTTTATTCTTATATGCCGTTCAAAAGCTAAGATATTAGGCCAACTTTTGTCAACTTTGCAGATTTGCCACTACAATGTACCGTTACGAAATTCGGGTTTAATTTTGACATTAAAAGTTGAAATTGATATTTCTGCAAAATTCAAATCGTCGTATCTCGGAAGATACTAAACCGTTCGAAGCGAATGTCCTTTTATTGGAAATTTTGTGTAATATGAAAAACATTGATTTGGCTAAAGTGGAAGCTAGAAAATAGAAGTTTTTCGAAAAAAAGTCGTGTTTTTTTTTACAAGAATCACAAATCGGTAAAAGATAGAGAAATAATTTTGGCAACATTTTTCCTAAAACATCCTGTAGAGTCTACCATTGGTCTATGGCTAACAAGTTGCGGGACACCCTGGATAGTGCATTAAATTTCGTAACTTTGTCGTGATTCAATGGCAAAAGAAAACAAATTTGTCGCGTGCGTGTTTAAAAGAAAACCTAGTACATACTATCAAAAAGAAGACCCCTATAAAACAAAATGAATCTAATTAATTGTCGCAGTGGCTGAAAAGAATATTTCCACCTTTTTTCCACCAGTTTTTCACACCTCCTCCCCCTTTTACAAACTCTAAGAGCATTTTTCCCATATAACGAGTTTTTTGTTTGTTTGTTAACCCTAGAGTGGGCGCTCTATGAGCATTTTGCCGCCCTCACCAAAAAATCCTTAATAATTCGTAAAATAATTCTTCGTTAAGTTTGCGCTTTTCAGTAGCTGCCCCTATTTTTTCCAGAACTCGTGCCGAAAGGATGTACGTCGTCAGTGGGCGGAGTGGGGCTGGAGAAGGAGGTTGTTACCATCAGGCGGCAATTTGATCATCGCGCGCCTTCTCACGTAGGTAAAAATATCTCATATAAAAAAAACATATTTTTGGCAAAGTTGGAATTTTGGTATGTTTTATGGTGCATTTTTTGTACTAACTATAATAATGCTGTTGATTTCCTTCTTTATGAGTATTACATACGATAATGTAGAATATATTAAAAGTATGTATATTAAAATGCGTTGCGTTTTCGAAAACCTTTTATAAACCGAAGTTCTCAGAATAGATTTCAATAAATATGTTATTTTATCATTGCTTATTTGTGTTTTACTTAAATCTGAAGAAAATAAAATAATTCAGTTGCCTTATTCCTACTTAAAATGGTCACTGAAAAGGAGCGGCAAAATGCTCCCTACGCGCCCACTGACGTTTCTCGGAAAGACGCGCCCACTCTAGGTTTAAATAAAATGGAAACCTTAATTGTTGTTGTTTTAATAATTAGGCACCTCAAAGAAAATTGTTGTTGGCTACACCCATGAAACTGATTATTGTCAAAATCCCTAGATGTGGTCAAAGCGTCTGCTTCAAAATTCATCGCAACCTTCCGTAAATTTGTAGTTTCAAAAAAAAACATATCAGGAAAACACGAATCTTCTTTTTTTCGGTATGACGTTTGCGCGTCAAATAAGACGCTTATTTCAAAACGATCGACATTGAAAAACAACATCAACAAATAAAAAGGTATTTAGAAAATAGAATATTTTCTAATGCATTCTGAAGCAAAGCAGGCCCTAGATTGGAAGCCACAAGGAGCCAATTCAAGACGCCATGTTTGACCACCAAGAAACAAGTGGAACGCCTTTAATTCTGTACCACTTTTTATTTAGACCAATCCAAAAATAGATTTACTATGTATCATGGCTCCACATAATCTGAAGAAAATCAATTAGTTCAGTGGCCTTATTCCTACTTAAAATGGTCACTGAAAAGGAGCGGCAAAATGCTCCCCTCGCGCCCACTGACGTTTCTCGGAAAGACGCGCCCACTCTAGGGTTAAAAACTCGAGTTCTAAGAACTATCTAAACACAAAATGTATCCAGTAAATAGCCGCAAGGGTTGATCAAGATATCCGCACTTTCAACAAATTTGTCGCGCTCCTTTTATCCCTTAAAACAAACACCCCAAGATATGACTCATCTCCATAAAAAAACATTTAAATTTTAAAATCTCATACCTCATACCTCATACTGGAATTCCAGAATTTCTTTAAAACAAAAAGTACCCAATTATTTATCGCAGGGGCTAAAAAGAATACTACTACTACTATCAAAATTTTGTCGCGCTCTTTCCTTCCTTAAAAATTATCCTTAAGTGAATTTGGGCCTCATATCAGCAAACACGAGTTTTAAGAATCGCCCGAATACTAAATGTGTTACGTTAGTTGTCAGAATAGCTGTTTAAGACATTTCCACTTTTAAAAAAAGTGTCGCGCCCCTCCTTGCTGTAACAACTACCTCCGTCAAGTTAGCACTACCACCCAGGGGCGAACCCAGGAATTTATTTCGGGGGGAGATTTGTGTATGCAAGTGACTCATGAAATCATACGTTTATTTTCAGACCTTAAACTTAAGATAATCGTTTTTATATATTCTAAATTTCAGAAAAATTTAATTTAAAAAATTTAAAGTTGATTTTCATCACATAAATTTCAGTTCTTTTTTTTAAATACTCCCTTAGGAAATAACTGGTTTTGGTAACTGATAGTTACGAAATTTTTTAGACCGAATTGCATCTCTTGCAAATTAATTAATTTTTCAACGGTCACTATGACAAATTTGTCAATTTTTGTGGTTTTTGAAACTCGCGAACTATAATAGGTAAAATGACCCTAAACAAAAACTACTCACTGAATGTATCTAATCTTCTTTTCTATTTTACTTTATTTCACATTAATTAAAACATTAAAAAATATTTCGCAACTATATCTTGTCTATCAAAACTAATAAGATAGTAACCAGGTGATAAACCTAGTACATACATACATGACATTACAAAATTTGGTGGAGAATTTTTTGTTGTTTCTTATGTTTTTTGGGGTACTAAGCCCGAATCCGTAGCTTCCCACCAAAATTTCGTTCCGAAACAAAGTCAAAATCCCAAAAAAAAAAAAAAAATTACTATCAATTGTAGCGATACCCCATAACGCATTTTAAAGGAGAAATACGAGTATACAGTTTCGAAGTTATAAGCCAAAAAACGGAAAAAACTCCGAAAATGTTCGGGTTTTGGCCCTGTTTTGCAACGAAATTTTGGTGCACTCTAAAAATGAAAATGCGGTAAGTTTACACTTTTTCCCGCTTATAATCACATACAGAGTGCATTTGTCAACAATTTCTGTGTAAAATAAAAAAATTACACCAAAATCGGTGTAAAATGTATTTTTACGCTACACTTCTGTATAATTCAGATTTTCTGGTGCATTTTTACAACGTTTATGTGTATAATTCGGATTAGTGGTGTATTTTTACAACGTGCAGGTGAAGTTTTACTAATTTTTTGTAGCGTGCTCTCCAGTTGTCATACTTCAATCGGCTGGACTTAGCACAGTGTACCACATTTTTCCAAAAATTCTCTGCATTTAGAATTCATGTGTACACGCTCTGTGGCTCACTTGCTTGAGTCGCACTCTACGATGCTAGTAATCTAGAGGTCCCGAGATCGAATCTCGGCGTGGTCCAAAATTTCCGTACATGTGCGGAAAGGAAATATTTAGTGCTTGCAACATTGCACTCCGAAATGATATGCAATGTACACTCTAAAAGAATTTACTCCAATAATAGGAGGAAACTTTTTTTCCTTCTATTTTAGTAGTAAATTTACACCATGATATGAGCGAGAGTAATTTTACACTTTACGGTGTAAATATTTACTACAAAATTACTTACATAAATAAGTAAACTTACTCTTAGAATTATGTAAATTTAAATCAGAAACAAGCAAATTTGCACTGGAACAAATGTAAATTTCCACCGGCGAAAATGTAAATTTACATCTGGGTTTATGTAATTAGTTAATAATATTAACGGCAGCCGGTTCTTCGATTTTAATCGTCCTGGAGCTAGTCGTTATTCCAACGGCCAAGAGCTGGCACACCCCCTTCGGTTCAACATCGAAAAACGCTATAATATGATGCTCACACGAACGCACTTCGGACGGAACAGACTAACTGCACACAGAACAAGCCACTTGACAGATAGAGGAAAATGCAATAATTCACAAAAGTATTGTAGCACACTCAGTTTTACACAAATGTAGGTGTAATTTTCACACCAAAATCGCAATATTACATGAAAATTACACAAAAATAAAGTAATGGCACATCTACACACCAAATGTGGTGTAAAATTACACCAAAATAGAGAAATATTAAAAAATCTGTGTAATATTACACTATTTTGTGGGTTTACTAGAAATTTGGTTGAAAAATAAACGTTTACTGTAATTTTGCGAGAAAAAAGGTGTAAAATTCAAAGAATTTTCGATGTAAAATTCAACCTTGTTTTTACAGTGTAACGTTGACTCGAAATTGCCTATAAACGGCTGAGTTACGGTACTGAGAAGAAAAACAAGTGTACAGATCGCAAAAAAAAAGAACAATTTGCAACCTCCCATGTATACGAAAAATTGATCAGCAAAACTCGACCGATACTTGTTTATATTTTATATATCCTTAATAGTTTTATTGATAACTATATTATTTGTAAAGGTTCGCCACTTAAATCTTTACAACGAAAAAAGAGTGAAACCGCATTATATTCCTATTATTACGGAGTGTTTTTACACATAGCACGGTGTAAATTTGCTAATATATTGGAGTACTTTTTTACACATTTTTTATGTAAAATTACACTTGATTTGCAAATTTAGATTGCAGAGTAATTTCACTATTATAACAAAGTTTCCTTCTATTATAAGAGTAAAAATTTAATAGAGTGTGGGAAGTTCCGGATTCAAGCTCAGCACCCCAAAAAAACATAAGAAACAAAAAAAAAATTCTACACAACATTTTGCAATCTGAAATCACCTAGTGACTACACTATAGATGTTGAGTCTGCAAATCATCACTTATTTGTTATGTCATTATAGTTATGTTGTGTAAATTTTGTTTAAACTAATACTTTTGAAAAATCGGTTTCATAATTTCGGGGGTTTTTTTATCACCCTAATCCCCCCTTGGGTTCGACCCTGCTACCACCCCTGAAGTGGCGAATTCAAGAATTTCCTTAGAAGAAAAAGTATCCAATTAATTGTCGCAGAGGGGTTTAGAAGAATATTTCCACTATCAAAAAATTTGTCGCGCCCTCCTCCCTGTTAAAAGCTAGCCTTAAGTGAATTTGGGCCTCATATCAGCAAACTCGAATTTTAAGAATCGCATAAATACTAAATGAGGCCTGTTAGTTTCAGATGTTGGTTATTGCAATAACTCTGCTGAGCGTGTTATTGTTCTCAAATCGTCTACAATTAAACAGTTAAGAGCTTGAAAATCGGATGTCACCTGCGCCTGGTTCAATTATCTCAAAGCAAATTTTACCGTTTCTTAGATACCGTTAGAAGGTCCCGCCTCTCTCAGCTTATTTCGAAGTTTCACGCCAATCATACAAAATTACCAGATTTCGTTTATATAAATGTCGGAAGAGCCGCTAAGATGAAGTTTTACCATGAATTTTTTTTGCGAAGTGTTTCCCAGGGTTTTCATGAATATAACGATATTTTGGAGTGAATTGAAGGCACAATTTTCTTATAAATAGGTAGTCATAGGTCATAGGTGTGAAAGCCATAAGCTAATTTTCCTATTTTTTGCTGAACCATTTGCTTACATTTATAAATAAATAACAGGCGCGACAATCCAGCATTGGACTAAGGCCGCAGGATGTGTTAGTGACATCCTATTTCCAAGATCTTATCTGCTTTTTTTTTTTGAGGTAATGAGATCAGCATCACGCTCAGCAGTGTTATTTATCCCCCACCCGAATGAGTTAGCGGGCTAACACAAATTATTAGTTTATCGAGTAAGTCCTAATGCAAAACGAATCAAGGTCGATCCACACTTTTCAGTCATCAATCACAGTCAGAGTCATTTTCCATACAAGATGGCAGATTGTCAGTTAACTTGTATGGAAAATGACTGTGACTGATGACTGAAAAGTGTGGATCAACCTTTAAACGCTCGATAGAAAACCGAACTTACATTTCGGACAGTTACGTGCCTTAAGTTATATAATAATTTGAGTTATATAATAATTATGGGAATGGTTGGGCTGGCAGTTGCACTGTACAGTCCCTCTGCTTTATCGACATAGTATAGCAAATAGCAGAGAGCACTGCAAAGGGTCGTCGTCAAGTGTAGTTGGCCGTTAGTCACTTGTTATACACTTCAAATATGTATGTCTCATGGGGGACAGAATTTTCTTTCCAACCCAATTGAACAGTATACCGTTAGTAGCGTGCTTTTCCGCAAATAAGTGTAATCCATCATTATGTATTCAGAGATAAAACATTGAAAATTCCTTTTCCGCATTAAGATTAATCCGCATTTCCGATATTGGAATATCGGATTAATTTCCCAAACAAACTAAATTATCCTATGGTGCATTCAAATCACTTTTTCGAGTGAATTATTGCAAAATAAACATTTAAAGCCGCACGTAATGTCTAAATCTCGGGGCCATCGTTAGCCATTTGTCTTGTAGCGCTCGCTTGACTTGCGAGTTCAAGACAATTACTGATATCTAAGAGAGTGAGACTCTCTACGACATAAATAAAAGATAACGAGATTTTAATTACTATGGTAAGGACAATGCCATTACTGACTGAGTAGTAATTGTTTAGTGTTTTCCACGAAACGGATAGCAGGAAGAAATGAAATTCACTATGGTGTACTCGTTGTCTGCTGGTACAAAGTAGGATTTCATTTGTCCGCGGCGGCGGCATTCAACACCCCTCCCCGCCCCCCCCCCCCCCCCTACTGCCAGAATGGAATGTTTTTAGCTGTTTTAGCTCGAGTGACTAATGAACGAATCGTTCAATTCGTGTTCAGTACAAGAAGAAGCAATTCTTTCGATATAGATTGGTAACGGTGGCGACAAGGACAATTGAATTTAAATGGCACTACAGCACATTCATCAAGCCCTAATACTCGTTGAAAGGCCTACTACATATCGAATTGATTAGATGGGATTGCGGTAGGCGACGATTCTGGGGCTATGATGGGTTTTAGGGCGCTAGATTAGGAAGAGGAAATACATCCAATGAAGGTGTTTATTTTTGGGTAGGCGGCATGATCAACCTTGTGAGGTTTACTGTATTTATCAAAATAATTGATCGAATTTGCTTTTATAAATGGTTTTAGAAACAAAATAGAGCGTGACTTCATGTATGCTTAAACACGAGGACGAAATAGACTTTTTTCACACCCTATGAAAAACTCTTGATCCACCTTTCTCTTATCATTGCAATGATAAATTCACATCCTTGCTCCAATGTTCATGCAATTACTTTTTAAAGCCACTTCACTATATCTTACATAAAAAGATATGGAGTCTCCAATCGTCCTGTCCAGGCTCACTTAAAACACACACACACGTACACACTGAAACGTTTCAAAAATATTCCAACCAGACATCATGTTATCCCCTCCTCTCCCCAATATGAATGTCGATTCCAATTATTTGAAAATATCTCGACACGGCTAAAACTCTATGTCTATACGGTCGTGGCCAAGGAGCAAAGCATGCTGTCGTTGTTGCAATCCCATACCTCAGAGCCATTGAACCTCCTGTCATGATCCCTCATTTGGCTGGATAACGTTCCAGAACAATCTCATTCTCATAATGTCGTACATAATCATTTTGAAACGATTCGCCCGGATAGGAAATTAAAGGCATCCATTCCATTTAATGTCTTGCTTGCAAGACTTTAATAATCTGAAAAGGAAATGGAAACGATAAATTTAGTTTTTGGCAAGATGAAAGTTTACACTTCCATTTTTCGGAAAAGGACGAGAATGTATGAACGCAATGGTGTGCTGTACGTATGCGAGTATGTGTGTGTGTGTGTGTGAGTGTACAGGCCTCTCCAGTGTCTCTTGGAAACGGGTCTAATGGCGGAACTCAATAAAAATAATCAACTCGAAAAGGACTCATGTCCCAGATAGCCTGGAGTATGAGTGAAAGAACCTATGAAATGGAAGCTGTCCGTAGCCGAGCGAACGACTTCTTGTAACGAAGTGTAGGGAAAGCACGTTCATGTTATATGTTTGAGTGTTTGACAGTTATTAGACACTATATCTATTTTTAAGTGCGGGACTTTTTCCGTTCAGGGCGAAATATCTGACGACGTGGTTCACTGAGCTCACCCTGATACAATGATCCTAACAGTCGATTAACCATTCCAATATCGATACTATCTGTCGAACCTAGCGACCTATAAGGCCGTTATCCGATGAAATCAGATCCCATGCCATTCAGCTATTATATTATCAGCTAATCCATATACGCTTTATATTCACTCCCTATCGTACTAATAATTGTCCGACTCGGAAGAGTCCATTGATCTAAATTTGGCCAATTCCTTAGAGTTAATACATTCCTACATGTGAATGAATGTATGATAATTCCGTTAAGTAATCCTATTTGTACAATGCGGGTTCATTTGCCTTAACGTAGGTATTCGACGAATAGATGATTTCGGTGAAGTTTGCTTTCCAGAGCAAAACAGAGAACCCTGTCGAGTCGACCATGTGTGGCTTCTGGAAATCAAATGTTGTGTTGTTTTCCGAACCATGTTTCGTAGGTTACGGCAATCGGATTTCTATTTTAATTAGCATGTCTTGTATATGCGGAAGGCTTCGAACGAAGACGTCTTCTTTCTCGAGACACGAACACGGCAAAATATTCAATTGCTATCCTTTCATACACTCGACCGCATTACACCCTTATTCACATGCTTGACCCGACCAGAACCCCTCTCTATATACGCTCACCAACATCAAGGGCCATTATTTGCAAGTGCACTTGGTATCTTGTTACCCAGTGTATCCTGGACATGCCAATTTATCAGTCGTCAGTAGTTGTAGCATTCGAATGTTAACCACAAGAAATGTTCGACGCTCTCTTGTTCAGGTCTTTCTACTACGAGTAGGTATATAGAACTCTCGTATTTAGCATGCCCATGGAGCCATAGATAGTGGGGGTGTTGAGCGGAAGATAGCTTCTCCAAATCAATGATGGCGCACACCCACACGATGCGGTGGCATCACTATTCCGGCATGGTCGAGAGAGATTGAACGTCGGCAATAAAACCGTACGGTACATTGCACAAACGATGTCCATTAATTACTTGCGATTGAATTCAAGGGTTCTCTTTGCCTTTGATTGATTCTTAGGAATTGATTCATCATTTCTTGGTGGAAAAATATTTCACGAAGATGCCACGTACACGTAGTTTCATAAGTGAGAAAATACAAAACTTTGTGCGAGAAAGTGAGTAAGAGCGGGTCGGGTAGTTTTGGCAGTTAAATCGGTGCGTTGCGGAAGATTACAACAAAAGTAATAGCTTCCATTTTCTTGTCTTGTCAACACTGCTCACAACCTGAGCGCAGGAATATTCGGAGAAGCTTAGGATCCGTACTCGTTAGCTTGATGAAGACCTTGTTCCTATTGTTAATAACCCAAAGATCTACTCAGAAACCATGATGAAGTCGAATCGCCAAGGCGAGGAGGTAATCGACTTGCACAGTAGGAACAAGGTCCTATTGGCACTGGTCGACAGCTCCTGGAGCAAAGACAAAAAACCATGCTGGTCACTTATAAAGCCACTGGTCGGTTATTATCGAGAGAATCACCCAAATCGTCATACTTCCCCTCTACGAAATGTCAGAAGCGCACTGGCTCAGCTTAAGGTAAGGCGCTTCAATTCATATCTATCTCGGGCATCAGAACATTTGTTAGAGCTTCTGTGGTGTGCCTCATGTTGTGAACCGCCTGTTTGGATGCCCCTTATTTTTGATGAGATCTTCCGCTGCTATGCCTCTGGATCCCAAATCTGCCGGATTATCAGCAGAAGGCACATATCGCCAAGGCCTGTTGCTGACATTATTGTGAATATCCACGGTTCAATTAGCGACGAAAATCGACCATCGAGCTGGAAGCCCTTGTATACAGCTAATAATAGTCGTGTTTTCGCACCATAGGAACGTAGTCACTGACGCGAATCCATACACTTCCTTTACCATCTTGATGGGCCTCGAAAGGAAAACCGCTCCACATAACTCCAGCCTAGGAATCGTGACAGTTTTGGTCGGAGCAACCTTGTTCTTTGCGATTAACATATGGCATTTCGTTCCCTCAACGCCCCGTGACACAAAGTAGACCAGAGCAGCGTATGCCTCTTCGGATGCGTCGGAGAAACCGTGCAGCGCCAAGTACGTGTTCTCAGTTTGAAGTATTCACCTTGGTACTTTGATATATTGTATATCTTCCCAGAGCCTATCGCAATAACACCCAATGTGCCTCGACGTGTCGTCCGGAAGTGGTTAATCCCAAGAGCAGCCACACTGCCACATACAACGCAACAAAATTTGAATCCGGATAATCAATGCAGATATCCAGACCAAAGGGTTGTACAGAATAGCAACGTCCGACACGCCAATTTAAGCCGGAATGAAAAATAATCATGTATCGGACGCCTAATAACTTAAAGCTTCGATCCAAATCCAAATCGAAAGACTCCTTCATCTCCTTGTCCTCGTCTGGGATGCCTTTAAGTAGCCGTTGAATCTTTTGAAGCGGAAATCGTCACGTTTCCGAATAGCAGTCACCAAATCATTGGCTCCTGACAGCATTTCGGCGACATAAAAATCGTCGCGTAACATTTGTGCGCCTAGGGCGGGTATGCCGAACATTCATCTCCAGCTAGCTTATGAAGGATGGGAATTGCTATAGGAAGGGCGCACAAGTGGTACCAAATGTTACCGTCTTTAGTCGGTACTCCTTTACCGACTGCGAAGGGTTCGGACGCCACAACAGCCTCTGAAAGTGCAAGTCCGAATCGTTCACCTTAATTTGGCAGAACATTTTGCAATGCCTGCAACCATTGCATACTTAAACATGGGGAAGCGCATCAGAACATCAATCAACTCGTTTTGTATCGCAGGGCCGGTCAATAAAGCGCCGTTTAACGACACTCTGCTGCTGCTTTTCCGCGAGGCGTCGAAGACAACACGTAGTTGACCAAATTAAGCCTGCTATAATGGTCCATTGCTACAAATCGTTCACAAGAACGTAAAAAATGGCTGCCATTGCACAAGGAACATGTAACCGTCTGTTGTCGTTGCCGTGCTTAATTGACGTGACGCGTAACAGTATGCGATTTTATATGCGGACGTTCGGACGAAGTCGTCTCAAGCGATCTAAATCGCTTCTCCAAAAAGGCCTTCATATCATCGAAGGTGGGTAAAGAGTCACCATCGGAGATTGCGTACTCCCACAATTGTCGCGACTCGTTTGGTAGACGTTGTGCGGTAAGGTAGACAAGAGCGGCGTGCCACAAATTGCTCAAATTTAAAGCCTCTAAATCTTGTGTGCACTCTACCGTTTTGTCCAATAACGAGCGAAGCGCGGACGCAGATTTCACGGCGTTATCGATTGTGAACAATTTTTTGAAGAACGCACTGATTAAGACCTGTCTATTATCGTACCGATTACACAACATTTTGTAGGCGATCTCGTAAGTTGCGTCCGTACCACTTAAATGCCGTACCAATTCTTCGGCCTCACCACTCAGGCAACATTTTAAGTAATGAAGTTTTTAGACATTTGATAGTGAAGCTTTCGAATGTAACAACGAGTTAAATATGTCGCGGAACGATGTCCAGTCCAGGAAGGGAATAATTGTTATATTCATTTTTTGGAATTCATTTTGAGCTAACGAAAAACGCGACAATTCATTAGTAATTAAATGTATAATATTCGGTTCGAGTCCTGACTATGACTAATAGATGGCCAAACGGACGTTTGCGTGGACTCGAATCAGAGTGTGTTTCAATTATAGCTTGAATTGAAGAACTCTGATTCGAGTCTGCGTAAACGTCCGACACATGGTTTGTGGGGAACAGTTTGTGTGTGTTCACTGGTCACACAATGACAGCCAAGGTGTAAAAATTCAAAAAGTATTAATAAGATGTAATGTATGAACATTTGTTGCGAAACTTCATTTCAAGGTAAACTGTGAAATGCTAAACGCCTTGGCTGTAGTATGCACCCCTTATGCAATATACATATTCGCTGCTTTATATTGATAGTGGCACAACTCCGAAAATGCAATTTTTCAGGAGAAGCAATTAAAGATTCGCGAAAAAGTTTTTTTCAAATACACGCTCAACCGTTCAACCTTTTCCATTCATTTTTCGCTACGATTTGTGTAAGGGTCTCTAGAAATAATATATAATTAAATTTTAGGACCAAATTCAGTTTAACCTGCCTTTTTAAGCATTTTTCTAAAATGTGCCATTATTGATGAAAAAGTATATCATTTTTTGTTTGTTTTATTTTCGTACAAAAATTAATATCCTGCTAATAATACACAGAATATTATAGATTATTATAAAGTGAATGATAGAATTTCGGGATATTATTGGTGGTTAACCGCTTACGTTAATTCAAGACCGCTTAAGTTATTTAAAGATGAAATTGGGCACCATTTCATTATCTGTGGCGCCAAATTTTGATGATGCAATTTCATTAATATTAGCCTGAAACGATCGAATCTCCAAACATTTTTCGCGAAACCGTAACGGTTCTCCCAATATAAAATGTCAAATTTTGACATTTATTTGGGGTAGTTCAGTCTTTAATTGGAAATTAGGGGTATTTTTTGCCTGAGTTTGATGTGAATCAATAGCAGTGCACTGAAAATAACATTTCACTTAATTGACCTAGCTGTCTATCAAATTTTACAACTTTCGCTCGCCTCATCGAAAAGTAAAACTTTGACATTGAATATCGAGAGAACCGTTACGATTCGTTAGGATTCCAGATTCTATCGCTTCTGAGCAACCTTAATGGAATTTCATCATCGAAATTAGGCGCTAATATCACTTTGTTGGAATTTCACTATATGGACCGACACGAGGTAATAAAAAAGGGTTGTCAAGCTGAAATGTGAGAAATACAGAATTACAGCACCTCATCACTTTGTATGACTTATAAGATTTTATTAAACATTCTGGAAAAGAGAATTAATCCGTATGGAGAACAAATCATACCTGCAAAACTGGTGCAGCTGACAAAGATGACGATGACTTATTGCGTCTCTCAGGTCAGTGTGCAATATAGACTTACTGATCTTTCCAAAGCTCGCACTCGTGCCATGAATATGGACACAGCGGAACAATATTCATCCAGTCGAAACAGTTTATAATGTTCACCGATGACATCGACATCATGTCTCGAAGATTAAGCGATTAAAGCCTTCTGCATAATCTCTCCGCAAAAGAAGTTGAACTACATATCAACGAAACCAAAACAAAGGCCATGATGGACGGGCATTTACAACGAATTGATAATAGTCGCATGCCGATGAAGGTGGGATTGCGTGGACGACCGAGGGCTCGCTGGGAGTACTCACTACGTGGGTTCCGAAACAGGAACATAAGGTCACCGCGTGACAATTGGAGGTCAATGATTCAGGCGGCCAAAGCACGACGTCGGGCTATATTAATGAATTAAATAAGATGTTGTCCATGTTGAAGGACTATTGAAGATTGATGAAGTTGTGTTCATTATTAAGGAAATTATTGGGGTTGCGTTTTCCAGTTATCACAGACATGCGCCTTGATGACGAATAATGACTTAATTTAATTTTTACCAAATGGTAAAACACTTAAATTAATGAAAGCCATTTTTACTTATTCTGAATTTAGTCTTTGAATTTTTACAAAGTAAATAAACAAACTTGACTTTTCTTTACAATAAAAGGACATTTGGTAATTTGGTTAAAATCTTTTATCCGGAGCGACACAAAATCCCGGAACGAAATAGTGGAGCGAAGTGGAGAGACTTATTCTAAGGAATACCCATAAAAATTGCCTCAAAATCAGCCCGAAGGCATGCGTTTCTTCAGTTTCGTTATAAAGTCGCGAATAGAATAATTTCATGGCCATTTATTTCCAAAATTAATTAACTACGAATTAGTATACATTTTTATAGGCTTCGAAAGGTAGCGACGGGGTGCCGTATCAATAGGAGGTGTGGTATCTTTTAGTAATGTCTATTCCATATTTAATTAAAAATATAAAGGCTCTACTTGAATAATTCGAACTCGAACAATTCAAAATCTTGGGCAATTCGATCTTTTCTCTCGGTCCCTAGAATTTCCCATATAGCAAAGGAACTCTATTGTAAACCCGTCGAATAAGGGATATGTTTTATCCACAAATTTGTAGTTTGAATCACTTGAAATTTGTTAATATGCACGGCAGAAACGCATTTTTACATCTCTTGATTTGCCCTAACTCCTAGTGAAACATGGTGTGTTGACTACTACCATGTGAAGTGGTCAACGTTTCAACGACAACTGCATTCGGAGTGTTATACGGTTTGTAAAGGAATGGACCGGCACCATGTGCCAACGAAGACGAGCCCCTAAGGCCATACAGGCAAGGCAAACTCAAACACGAAAAAGAATGATAATGAGCTTCTCTACGAGCTAAGCAGTGGCATGTGCTTCCTGTAGCTCAGGCTCGGCAAATGGGCGGGGTTTGTGCCGCTCGTAGCCTCGGTTCCACTACATATTAAAAGGGAATCACATGTCTACGGTAAGACGAACACAAACACAGGGAGAACAAAATGGAGAAATTTAAGCTGAACGGCGTCGGCCAGTTCAAATGCCATTCTATTTTATGCTCCAGGGCCCCGATGGCATTTTACCCCGGCCGTCTGCACCCGCAACTAAAAAAAAACTATTCCCGACCTTGACGCCCCCATGGCCAAGAAAAATTCAAAATTAGGGGCCTCCCTGAAAAATTAAAATACACCCCTGGAACGGGGAAAACTAGGAAAAGTTTATAGGGACATCACTGACACAAAGTCGGGTACTTAACCAGTTTTCTCCGGGACTTCCGCTCGCATCGAGTCCTGATTTGGGCACGCGTAGTTGGTCCCACTTCGGCACGTCACCTCACTTTCTCCCACAGTTCATTTTTGTCCTTTTTTTATATATATATTTTTTTTCTTTTGTTTTGAGGGGCAGGCACTTATTTTTTTTCTTCCCACTATTCACATGGTACTTCACCAACATGGCACACTCAATTTACAAAAAAAACAAAACTTTAATAAAATAATCAAAAAAAAAAAAAATAATCATCCACAATGATTCCAACCCGACTCTCCCGAGTTTTTAGCAATGTTCGACAAGACGACACACTAACAAAAGAAATGCTCTCGAGTGGATCGTTACAGGGCAGCTTCAACTACAAGGCCTGCCGAGTAGGTGAAACTGAGGTGCCTAACGAATGTCCTTGGCATGGAAGATACCAACTACCTTGCCTTGCATGTCCGACAACAAGTAGCGGCTGTTGCCCACTTTCTTAACTACGCGACTCTTGATAAACTTGAAGTCAAGCTTGGAGTTGTAGTGCGCCGCCGCATCACTTTAGGAAAAGATTCGACGGAACACTTCATCTCCAGGCTTGAACTCAACCAATCGAGAGCGCGTGCTATAGTGGGCCATGTTTCTGTCGTGGGCTACTTTTAGATTTTGTTGCCCTTGTTGTCGGAGATTAATACCTTGTCGCTACTACACGCCGCGGTAGTTGGATCCTCCAGCAAGGCCAGCTTCCTCCGCAGGCCATAGGTCTTTCCATGTGTTATCATGAATTGACCTAAGGTGACGAAGTATGGCGACGAATTAATGGTGGCATGATGCGCGGACCTCAAGGCACAGTTGATCGCAGAAAGTCTCTCATCCCGATAGCGCTGATCTGGATCGATATAGGCACGTATGGCTGCGACGATGGAGCGGTTTATCCGCTCCGAAGCATTCGCCTGAGGCGAGTATAGGGCCGTATAAAGGTGGGTGACGCCATATCGATCCAGCAGGTAATTGAATATGCTAGACTTGAACTGCACACCATTATCCGTCACCATTGTCTCCGGTACCCCGAAGAGGTGAAAAATCCGAGTCTCGAGCCAACTGGTCAGAGTCTCGGCTTTAAACTTTTTAATCGGCTCCACGAATGTGAACTTGGATAAATGAAAGTCTATCGTGCCCACATTACCGGATCTCGACCGGGGAAAAGGACCCAATAGATCCATATACAAACGCTGGAATACATGCTCGGATATGAACTGGCCCTCCATAGGAGGGCGAAGACTCTGGTTCGGTGCTTTGGTCGACTTGCACACAAAGGGACACATATTCTTTGACCTGCTGAGCCATTTTAGGCCAAAAGAATATTGCACGGAGGCGTCTTAGTGTTTTTGTTATACCACCATGGGCGCTGAGCGGATGATCATGCGCCCTGGCAAGTAAGTCTAACCGAAGCTCCTCAGGGATCCAGAGCTTCCAGGAGGTTTGCTCCTGCAGATCATCTCCGGTCGCGAATTCGGTTCGTTTGTACACGAATCCATTGGACACCTTTAAATCCGGGAGTTCTTTATGATGTTCGGTAATGTGGCCGATTAGTTCAAGATACTTTGGTGACCGGAAGTGAGGGGAATCCAAGTCCACTTCCACAGAGTCATTAACCCGGGAACACTAACCTTAATTCCAGGCGCTTGTTACTAACCATGAGTCATTTTGACTCACTTAGAAATTGCTGTATTTAAAGTGGAAGAGTATGAAAACTTGTGCCAGAATTCTTCGGAATACTTATTTTATACAAGCTATATTAAGAGTTTGTGCATTATATCCGAATAAACTGTAGAAACAACCAAGAAACCAAATATGCCAACTAAAGAATGTAGGCGGTTGTTACTAACGTGAGTCATTTTGACTCACAAGAAACGTTCGTTTAGTACTAACCCCGTCACAGAAAAACACAAATAGCTGCTTACCATAAAATCGGAAACGTTTGCTTACTCGGACATTCATTAGAAAACATATTTCTTAAAGAATACATGGGTAGCGGAACCCAATGGGCCAACCGCCCTTTCTACGAAAAATGGAAATATGTGGAATATGCGTCAAAATGACTCACATTAGTGTTCCCGGGTTAAATGGGTCACTTAAAGCCAAAGACTCTGAACAGTGGACCCGAGGCTACGAGCGGCATAAACCCCGCCCACTTTGCCGAGCCTGAGCTTAGCTCGTAGAGAAGCTCATTACCTTCATTTTCTTGTTTGATTTTTGCCTTGCCTGTACGGCCTTAAGAGCTTCGTCCTCGTTGGCACATGGTGCCGGTCCATTCCTTTACAGGTTGTCAGTCATACCACTTTCAAGTTGCATAGTTATTTATTATTATATTACATTATTATTTTACGGTGAGAATTTTTCTAAGTTTGGAAACTCGCGTCACTATGAAATTCTATATCACGGCCACTGAGCACGACGACATAATCTTTTGCAATATGAAACGGATTCTGATATAAAAAAATATGCTAAAAATTATGGAATTAAGGTTTATCAAGTACCTCAGTCGAAATTTGCCCTTGCAGGCTGAATCGCATTGACACGACCTACAAACAAGCCGATGGTGCTTGAAAAATCTTGAAAAATTGAATGTTTAGTTAAGTTGTTAGTTAAATTTGTCTAAAGTTTTCGAGGTTGTACGAGTAACTATATCGGACAAAAATAATGGTTTCATTAATTTAGGCTAATTCCAAATTATACTGTCTAGGGGCGGCCATTTAATTTCAAACACAATATATTTTAAAAACGTTACGCCACTGGCTACAACCTTTCAAGTTTGGATCATCATACATGCTATACACTAACACAAACTTGTTGACAAACAAATCGTTAAGTTATTTATAAAGCTTGAAATAGATTAGACGCGCCAGCATCGGCATCGGCATCAGCAGAAAAATTTCAATTTAGAACACACGCATTTGCCTTTGATGACCCACATTGACAGCAGAAGCAGAAAAAATGCTTCTGCCGCTGCTGCTGCTGTCAATGTGAGTCATCAAAGGCAAATGCGTGTGTTCTAAATTGAAATTTTTCTGCTGATGCCGATGCCGATGCTAACGCATCCAATCTATTTCAACTATAAGTTAAGTAAGAATCGTAAATTCCCAAAAGGACGCGTTCGTAAATACTGTAAATTTTATATTCGTTTAGGTACATGTGTGCCATACACTCTAAAAAAAAATACTCCTATAATAGGAGGAAACTTTTTTTCCTTCTATTATAGTAGTAAATTTACACCATGATATGAGCGAGAGTAATTTTACACTTTACGGTGTAAATATTTACTACAAAATTACTTACATAAATAAGTAAACTTACTCTTAGAATTATGTAAATTTAAATCAGAAATAAGCAAATTTGCACTGGAACAAATGTAAATCTACACCGGCGAAAATGTAAATTTACATCTGGGTTTATGTAATTAATTAATAATATTTACGGCAGCCGGTTCTTCGATTTTAATCGTCCTGGATCTAGTCGTTATTCCAACGGCCAAGAGCTGGCACACCCCCTTCGGTTCAACATCAAAAAACGCTATAACAACAACAATAATATGATGCTCACACGAACGCACTTCGGACGGAACAGACTAACTGCACACAGAACAAGCTACTTGACAGATACAGGAAAATGCAATAATTCACAAAAGTATTGTAGCACACTCAGTTTTACACAAATGTAGGTGTAATTTTCACACCAAAATCGCAATATTACATGAAAATTACACAAAAATAAAGTAATGGCACATCTTCACACCAAATGTGGTGTAAAATTACACCAAAATAGAGAACTATTAAAAAATCTGTGTAATATTACACTATTTTGTGGGTTTACTAGAAATTTGGTTGAAAAATAAACGTTTACTGTAATTTTGCGAAAAAAAAGGTGTAAAATTCAACGAATTTTCGATGTAAAATTCAACCTTGTTTTTACAGTGTATAGGAGGGCTTCCGCGAGATTCTGCTTCGGGCACCAAAATTCCTACGCACGGCTCTGGCCTCTCTTGAAGGTTTTTGTGTAAAGTCAAGCCATTTAGTTCTTTGCGTATTTGACTCTTGGAAAGAAAGTGACTGATGTATCAAGAAAAAGGCGACGTTTAGGTAAAAGGATAACTGTGGATCTTTCGACCCAAAGATCGTTCAATAAGGTTCAAGTCAGGAGAACTTATTGTAAATAGGACTCATGCAATGACGAAACAAATGCCTGTTGATATATCCTCCTGTTCATATAATGGATCCAACATTTCCAAGCTTGATAATTACTCAGGACACACAAAGCCGAAAGTACAAAAAGCATTAATAGGATTTCATACATTCGATGCGTAACTTTATTTCAAAGTAAACTTTTAAATGCTAAACGCCTTGAAAAGCTCAGTAGGAATGGCTAAATGTGGTTAGGCTAGTGGCGGCAAATTAGTAAATCCGCCACTGCTTCCAACTTTCAAATTTGGGTCATCGCATACAAACTACACTAACTAAAAACTTGTTGGCAAACAAAATGTTACCGAGAATGCAATTTCGGACAATGAACGAATGAAATGTAATGAAGCGACACCTCGTTAATATTTATAAAACTATATTTCCATATCGACCCATGACGGTTAAACATTGAAGAGCTTCTATTTCAGTCGTCCAGCGTCCAGGGTTTATTTTAACAAAAAATAAGTGGCATAGCCACTCGAATTCACAAAAGTGGCAAACTTTTAAAAAAATTTATAGGGCCCATCCACTTTGGTCAAGTTGACCATTTTGTGAGGATCCCGAGCATATACATACATATAACCTCCTGCATGTTCTATTTTACATTTGGTGAATATGTGAGTGTGGACATATCATTTAGCATACACAAACATAAAATGAGTGTGGCATACACACACACAGAATATGCGACAAAGGTTCCAGCTTAAATATAAATTCTGCGGGAATAATCGACCATTGTAGAGGATATAAATCTGCAATGGTGGTGCAGGCATGAGACCAACACACTCGTTCTTTGCATTGTTTAGGGCATAAGCGTAATAAATGCGCGGTGAATCAGGGAATGTCTCTGGCCATAAGTGTGATGCATGTTGCAATTTATCTTCGTTGAAAATTTAGCCATTCTCATCTCTCCCAATGTAAACTGTATATGAACTATCTACGAGTAGTAGGTACATCTGAATAAAGTTTTGTATTGCATTGCAACGAAGTTTGCGCCAAAAAATGCGACAAAAAATAAATCAGGAAAATGTATATAAATCTTGAGAATTCAAGGACTCGTTTCGTTCTTTTCCATGTGGCCGACATGCTCACGGACTTTAAAAAAAAACGAGATTTTATTGCATTCTAACTAGAAAGAATCAAATGAATTAAAATTCAAAATTTCGTTCTTGTATTCAAATGCACACCCACTTTTGAATTATAATAAACGCGCTGGAGACATGCAGAGTGACGAAACTTTGTGCTGATTTCAACAATCCCATACTTCGAGTTACTTTTTGAATATACATATTTTAAAAATGCATATCCTGAAAGGACATTTCATTTTATTTGAAATGACATTATGATTCATGCATTTTAGCACAGACAATTCAAACGAGCATGTTTGTCCGCAATTTTTTGTTCTGTCTCTCTCTCTCTCCGCAGTCCGCACGAATCAAAAACAGATCCCTATCTGCGGAAAACAAAAGGACAATGCAACGGGTGGTAAACGCGTCCCGGCACAGCACCCGTCACACTTGTGTTTTGTCCTGAATTAAATGCATGCCGAGATGAAAATTATCTTGTGCTGTTAGGTCAACACCAACTCGGGGGAGTCACAAATTTAAAGGGAAGTTGGCCTTAGTTGCGACCAGCCGGACACTGACAGATGCGATAGCAGTTTAGATGAAGTAAATTATTGAGGATGCAAAATATACACATCACACGATGACGGACGGTACCAGTTGTCCAGTTTACATGTGCGCACTGCACAGTGAAGTATATTCGTCTTAAGGATATGGGTCAAACACAGGCCCGTGCGCAGGAATCATCCAAGGGGGGGGGGGGGGGGTTTAACTTATATATTAAAATTTTTCATTGAAAGGTATGTATATTTAAAGTTTAAAATATACAGGCTATAATAAGGTGACCAGACTCCCAAAAGCCCAATGCTGTACACAAACTAGCGGAATTCGGTTGTCAAGCAAATCCAGAGTCATATATCCAGGTTCCAGGTCCGAGGTATATGTCGCAAACATGTTGGCTGTTTTTCTAATGCACGACAGACAGAGTGTGAGCGCGCAGAGTATTCTGAGCTACAGGTTATACGGACGAGTCATAGGTTTAAATTTCACGAAATGGCGTCCATTGGCTTACCGATCGCCGCGCTTGCACCTCGCCTTATCATTCTTAGCACCATCACTGCGTCGCAAATTTAGGCGAATTCTGAAAAGCGCAAAAGGCATGGCGAGGTCTGGATGAAGCGAAGGACAAGGCACAGGATTTAGGTAAACTTAAGGACGAGCCAGAGGTCTAAATTTTACGAATTGTCATCCATTGGCTTACCGCTCGCTGGACTTACTTTGTTCCGCAACAGCACTACGTCTGAGTATATGTATGGACGAGTCAGAAATATAAAGCTTACGAATTGCCTGACATTAACTCACCGCTTGTTGCGCTCGCTTGATCCTATTTCCAAGCAGCGCTACGTATCAACTTTTTGGCGAATTGTGAAAAGGGCGACAGACAGCGAGATCTTAGTTAACAGACGAGCTATAGAATTTGAGTAAATGTATGGACGAGCCAGAGATCTAAATCCAACAAATTGCTTTCCATTAGCTCACTGCTCGCTGCGCTTGCACTTCGTCTTATCCTATTTCGCAACAGCACTGCTTCGCAAAAATATTGGCGAATTCTCTAAAGGTACGTGTTCGTAGAGACGACTCATGTGATGATCGCTCAGCGATCGCAGTTAAACCATCGGTTCTGACCACTATACGCGCATATTTTCTATACAGACATGTTATGGTCGACACATGGAAAGTAACACCATTACAAAAATATGCAAATATGGCTCGGAATTGGATGCAAAACTACGATCGCTGAGCGATCATCCAAAGAGTCGTCTCTACGAACACGTACCTTAATGCGAGACTGACAGTGTGAGATCTGAGCGGAGCGAGGGGTGAGTCACCGAATTATACAAGTAAACCAAATACCAAAGGACGAGCCTGAGGTATAAATCTTATATAAACCTGGTGGCAATATTTCACGAGGAGAATAAGGATTTCTTCATAGTTACGATAGGGATGCCATGTCGTTCCCCTAGGCTTTTACCTACCTTGATTTACCCTAACTCCTAGTGGAGGATGGTGCGTTGACGACTACCGTGTGGCATGTGTAATCGTCAACGTTACAAAGACAACAAAATTCGGAGTGTGATACGGTTGTCAGCCATACCACTTATTAGTCGCATTGTTAGTTTATTATTCTACAATAAGAATGTTTCTTATCATCTTCTTCTGAATAATAAATTTGCGGCGGGTCATGACGAGTTTTGAAACTCTCTCTCTCTCTCTCTATGAATCTCTATATCACAGAGTAGTGACCGAACAATCATGGCCACAGAGCACGGCTTGTAACGCCGTTTTAAATGGTTTTTAATGAAATTTGGAAAAAAAACTACCTAAAACCCATTTTGAGTCATTTCATTAGTATGCATTTTCCTATAGAGGTTGATAAAGGAATCGGAATAGAGTACAATGGCTGATTTTTTCATCTTAAAATCTCATCTTTTGACGGATGTAACCTCTAAACCTTGGCAGCTAGAGCCTTGAAATGTCGCAATCAACAACAAATCCCCTGCAATGCCCTACAATAGTTCACCCACTACAATCTACACGGTTTTAAATTTTTACAGCTTTCAGAGTAGGCAATTGGTTGCCAACTTTCAGAGTTGTAAATTTACAGCACGAAATTTACGTTAAATAAAGCATTTAAAATTACATCAATATATTTAACCCATTTCCAACAAAGATTTAATTTTAAATTCTTAGAGGGAAACAAGTCCCACATCCTTGTGTAAAATTAAATTTTTTATTTAAAATTAACTTAACGTTAACTCAGCCGTTTATGTATACATAATTGTTATATACTATTGACATGATATTGTCCGAAACCCCTGAGTAAGGTGTATCCACACCTACATCTCACTTTACGCCATAGAAATAATTTACTTACTGCAATACATAGATCGAAATATATGTATATTTACTTAGGCTAGGTTTTTGCAACACACGTGCCAATTTCCATTAACATCTAAGAAAAAAATCGTAGACAAATTCTAAAAAAAAAATCCTCAACCACTCACCTCAGAACATACCACTTCGGACCTATTCTGGGTCACCATTGAAGGTGATGTAGGCTCCCCAGTACTGTACTATATTACCACACATCTAACAAAAGATTTTCAACACTTTTCATGACCATAAAACCTTTGGCAATAAACCTGAACTGATCCGAAACAGCCATTTGCTTTGCATGAACGTCCTTTTACAATTCAACTTGATGTTGTCGTCTATTCAAATTTCCCGACCGAGTTCTTAACGATAGTCAAGCAAACTGATTGTGAGTTGAATTCTTTTCTCTTTTATTTTCTTTTTTTCGGAGCGCTTAAAAATCCGCTCGTGCAAAAGGCGAAAGGTAGACCTGCCGAAAAGGGAACTACGGATTGTACCTATACTCCGTGAAGTGAATTTACGGCAACTGGATATTCTGATCTTCTGAACAGTCCACGGTATTTCTATTCCTTCTTACATCGTTTCTTATCCTAAATCTTCTTAAATCCGTCCCATTGCTAAAGTCACTCAAAAGCAAAAGCGTATTCTTTCTATATGTACTAGTACCTATGTACATACTAGTATATGCGGAAACATTTACAGTCGACTCTTGATAATTCCAAGCCCAAGGGACAACGAAAAAATTTCGAATTATTGAGTGTTCGAATTATCGAAAAAATGGACTATGTAAATAAAATAATTTATTTTACAATTCAGCAAAGCCCCTCCAACCGGATTTTTTTTTTTCGTGGCACTACCTCAACCATTTTAAAAAGGATTTCCTTCAATAGTGGGCTTTTACCTGTAATTAAATTTTGTTCCAACATAAAGCGAAAACTATTTTTCAGCACTGGGTAGATCCTAAACATATCATGGGATTAAATAGTCAAACTAATGTTAGTTTATAAAAAAAATATCGAAACAATTCTTGTCCTTCTTTTGCGATCGACTGGAGATACACTTAATTTAATGAGAAAATAGCATACCATATCGCATTCTTTTAATGTAATGTGGTTTCCAATTTTTTTTTATTATTTGTTTTAAAAAAGTATCTTTTTTATCACCATTTTCCACTGCCGCGATAATTTGTCTTTTCACATCTAAGGATATGCTCTTCGAACTAATTTTCACTTGAAAGTTAACAATAAACTGAAGAAAATGTGTAATCTTTTGCCAATTAGCCGCACAAAGACAACAATAGAAACATTTCAGGAAAAATTCGAATTATAAGAGTTTCTAAATGTAAATTTCGAATTATAAAATGCTAGCGATCACTTATCAGTTGAACGAAATCATTTTGCTTTATCGAGTGTGTACAACTCCATACAAACTTGGCTCTTTTTTTCGATTTATCGAAGGGATGGGTTAACTAGTTCGGATTATCGAAAAATTCGTATTACCGAGGTTCGAATTAACGAGAGGCGACTGTATATAAAAAGGTGCTTGTCGCATGAGCTTCTATAGACGCGACAGGACAGAACCGATGACGGCGCGTCCCCAACGATACGAGTATTTAGTTGTGTGTGAGACATGTTTTTCGACTACCTCGAATTTCATTCATTTTAACCATTTCCACTTACCCACATTTTCCATTTTCTATTCCCGCACTTACCAGACAAGATATTAAATTCCCTTGCCTCGGGTTTTTATTAAATAAGTTCAAGGTATGAATTCATACTATATCCACCCTCGCTCGGTCGGAATGGGAAGAATTGACTGAAAAAAAAACGAAACAGGAATTTCGAAAGGGTATCGATTCGCGACGGCCAAAAGTCCTTATTGCATTCGACGAATACTGTAGAGCTGAGAAGGGGATTAGTTTGCTCAATAGAGCGTAGTCAGTTTCTCTTTTTTCATTACATTCGGCGAAATATTAGAAAGCTCAAGTTATTAAGTTGGCTAAGAAACCGATTGCGAGGCAGCATTAGCCGCTTTCAATTTTAGTGTACGGATTCGGATACATACATATACGCAATTCTGCAGGAACGAGCAGTATGAACTCAAGATTTTTGTGTTTGATCGTTTGGAAACTTCAAACCTCAGAGGTGCCACAGCAAAGGAATATGGGTAGAACGTAGAACATTTTGTCTTAGATGGGGAGTATAGAAATTTGGCGAGAACGTCTATAAAGTACAAGTATGCGGTATCAGAAACCCAACGAGGGAGGTAGGGGTCGGTGAAGTGTTTTTGAATGCAATCATGCTAAGTGTATTGTGCTATGAAAATCGCTTTAGTAAAACCGGTAGAGCTCATTGCTCGTAATAAAAGAGAAAGGAATGTAGTTAACTTTCTTTTTGCCTTTTTTTTTTTTAATCAAGGTAGGCATGAATTAGTTAAGTTTTGGGGATAACATCGAATCAGTCGTGGGCCGAATTTGTCATAAATTGGCGAAATTTACACAGTGTTTTTCTTGCACAGCAGAGGTTCTTAACGTTGTGTGACAGGATCATTTAAGAATTTTTTATATTTCGAATACAATCAAAACTAAAGTTATCCTTAACCCAACCATTCGCATATGTCTTTTTTGCCAAACCATTTTTATGGAAAACTTTCTGGTCATATTAATTAGAAAATCGTTAAATGTTGTAATAATAGTCGGGTAGTATTGAGAGTTTGTAACCTGAATAAAAATTAAGTTTTTCCCTGATTCTTTTGTGATTAGCTCAAGTTACCTACATTTGGCAACACCAAAATTTTACTCGAATGCCACTTTGTTTTCAATGCTACTCGACCCAAAGGCTGCACAGTTACATCCAGTTTAATAAAAAGAATCGTAAAAGCAGTAGTTTTAGTTTTAACACCATTTTTTCATGCGGTCTGGGAGACCCGTCCAACGATTTAGCGACATCCGATTACCAAGATCTTAACTGATCTTTTGTTGAGGTGTTGAGATCAACTCAGCAGTGTTATTTATCCGCATAAATAAATAAACGAGTACTCGTTCAACATCTGAGTGAGATTATAGTCCGTCACATGGGTCGTGAGCTCGAAAAAAAACCTAAACTGAATTGGTTCATGGTAAGACTCGAAACCTGTGCACTGGAGCTCCGCGTACTAACCACAACACCAGCCAGAATACCACTCACCAAAACATTTAACACAACAACAAGTATTTAAAATTTCCCGGTGTCACCCATTCCCCGCGAATGATGCCAAATGGCAGGGGTGTCAAACCTGGTCCGGGCCAAATATCACTATCTTTAGGTTTGAGCGGGCAGAACAGAAAAATTATTTTAAAATATTATTATACCATCATCAGTCACTGCTCATTATCCTCGGGATTATATCCTTTAAAAATGCCATCTTTAGAAAATGTTCTTCAAAAAAATTGAGTAAGTTAACACTCAAAGATTAGATCGATCAGTAACCCTTATATTAGTGAATTAATTTACACCAATTTTTGGACAGCTTATCAGAACACACCACGCGCCGGCGTCGGTCGTCCAGGTTGTCCGAAACAACCTTGGGAGTGAAAATTGTTAGAGATACATAAATTTATTTCGGAGACTAAAAATAGAAAGAATTTGTGTTTGATGTGGTATGAAACACAGCCATGTAAATCCTAATAGGCTAAAGGCAAAAAAAAACGGGTAATTGGCTAAAATTGTTCGGCTTATGAAATTTCAAATCCAGGTGATTTCCTCACCAAATACAAGATTTCGGAGTCTTTAAAGCTTGGTCTTGAAATTTCGAGACAAATCAATTTCACAAAGGGTCTAATATTACTTTCCTGCTCAAAAAAGGCCGCCTTCAACAAATGTTCCTGAAATATCCGCCAAAAATTTGTTGATACAACATAGAGGTAGATTTTTTAACTTCATACATAGTTAAAGCTTGCATAAGTCACTGACTACTTGACGAGTTTTAGTGAATTTCTGGGACTTTAGCTAAACTAACACCCCACTTTTTTTTATTTTTACGCTGGGCTCGGGCCGGACATAACTGCGAGGTGGGCCGCGAGTTCGACATACCTGCCATATTGCATCAGTCACAGCTTCATATTTCGGAGTGCGCCGCGGACACCCTGTAACATGCGCATAAAATTAATTTGTACTATACGACTAAGTAATGCTTCTGCTGTATTTTGTAGTTTTCCTGGTTTGGTTAGATTTGTGCAATTGGGAGAGACAAAAATAAACTCTTGTTTCAAAAATTTGCAAAAATCCGATCTTAACGTTGGGTATTCCACAGGCATTCAAAAATTATATTCAAGGAATGTGGCAAACTGTAGACTAAATCCCTTAGTTTCAAATAGCCAATAAGAATTTTCCATTAACGGTGATTTCCTAGGTGATAAGTAAAGTAAAGTTTGGTGATGCTATATGGCATCATTGACGGAAACCCATTAAAAAAATTCTCTTAGATGAACCGAAAAAACTTTGAAACTTGTATGTAAAATTTATTTTCGCTTTATTTAATCTGCGCTTTTGCAAAATCTTATTTGAAGCTGAAAATACGTATTTTACGTTAAAGGAGCAGTCCTGAATTGAAAATCGTTACCATTTATTTTTCTGTGCTGCCCCATTTGCCCGTGGGGACGGGCAACTCGTGCCTAAATAGTGAAAATGAGTATTCAGACTCAGGGCCATTCCTGTAGCAATAAAAGCAGTTTTTCACTGACAAATAATATTTAACACAAATGCAGATTACTTAAAAACATAGAAAGCAAATTTGGTTTATATAAATCTGAAAGTTTTTTTTTCACTCATCTAAGTAAAATTTTCTTAATGGGCTCCAGCCAATGATGCCATATGGAATCGGCTCGTAACGGGTAAAGCGAGTCTGGTAGAGAAAAAAAATTAAATTGGTTATGAATTCAGGGTCGTTCCCTTATTAAATTTACAAATTTCCATGCTGAAATTTGAATTGGCATAGGGATTGGGATAAAATAAACCTGAAAATATGAGCATTGCGTGGTCCTCTGACAAACTTTCGTAGTGTCTTCATATGGGCTCAACCAATGAGAAATAAGTTGCTTTAAGTCTAAGATATTATTATTTTTTTTTTATAAATCATGGCCTGAATTGCAATGACACCTAATAATTATGTAAATTGTGATGGCAAAATGTACAACTTATAACAAATCTGCTATGCGTACACGATTTTGCTTTTTTTCCAATTGCTTTCATTGGTCTTGGACTAACAACCTGGAATTGGGAAAACTTTTGAGAGATACCTGATTATACTTCAGCAACCTGGTGATTTTTCTGTTAGATATTTAAGTTCAATCAAAATTGAGAACTATCTACATTCGTGGGGGACAAGGGTCCTCAATGACATACACTTTTGCACACATTTTAAATGGTTTAACCTTCCGGCGGGCGCAATACTAATCCTAACACGATCGGGCGCAATGCATCTGACAGATTAAGTGCAGAAAAAGGGGTGAAACTAAGTTTCCGTATATTTTAGACTCTTATTTATTGGGTGAGGTTATAAAACACAACGTTTCGCGCAACGTTTCAAATCAACCGGCCGTTACGGATCAGAAACTTCTCCCTACAAACAGATCCCCTTAGCGCCCCCTTGCGAGGCATAACTTGATTGATTGACAGAAATTTACAATCTGCCGTCGAACCGTGCATTCCCGCCCTCATTTATTTATTAAACTATTTATAATCAATGTAAAATGTATCTGCATCTCGCTTAACCCTAGAGAGATAATCATATTTTTTACCCCTGAAAAGATAATCATACGTCGATTCGACGTGTTGCTAGTTAACATCCTTATAACTTCTTTGTTAAGAGTAACATGTTGCTAAAAGGTAGATATATAATCATTTGTATTTAATATTAATCTGTTAAACTCGTGGTTTTGCAAAATTATCATTTGTTTGTTTATATAATATTAATTTTAAAAAAGTGGTACTAGGAGAAAGTGGACTGTCCTTCCAATAGATTAAAATAAAGGATATCTTTATCGAAACAGGCTTTTAGTGGTTATATCCAAGTGAATACACATTCACATTATGAAGATTTATAAAAATGTCAATTCGGGGCAGTTAAAATATTTTTCAGTACAAATTTGTTAAAGATAATCATACGTCGATTCGACGTATACTTGACTTATGACCCCCAATATCTTAGGCTGTGTGGCACCCAAGCCAATAATTTTGCCACGTAATTACGCCTACAGACATGAATTGAGTTAAATCTTGGAACCAACAAATTATGAAGCTTCACTAATGAGATATAATAAAAAGAAAAATTTCTGTACGTCGATTCGACGTAGATTATCTCTCTAGGGTTAAAACTGGAAATTTTAATTTTCGAGCAAAACGTATCAGCTGTGATGTGTCAATTGTCACATTTGTCACTTTCCGAGAGATGGCGATGGTAACACCAAGTCTGATCCGGATCTATGCGTTTACAGAACACAATAGGAAACGTTTCGGAAAACGCGCAACGTTACGCGAACGTTGTGTTTTATAACCTCACCCATTGTTGCATTGTCTTCTTGAAACAGTTCTACGTAATTTTAGAAACAAAAACTGGCTCACAAAGTTTGATACCCTTCACATTTTAAATTTTCTAAGAATATTCCGCTTTCAATAGCTTCAATATTTAAAAAACCTCCAACAACTCGACCGCTCAAAAAATGTGAGCTTATTTTACTAAAAACACACTATTAAACGATTTGGTGAACCTAAAAGTCAACACAACGTTATTACGCAATGTGAAGAGTATAACATATGGAAATTTTCATAGAAAAGGAGAAAATAACACAATCGGGCGCAATACATCTGAGAGATTATTTCATCCCCTCCCGGCCCTCAGACATATGGTAGATAGAAACTGAAAACTGCTTTGAATAGTTGATCGATAAAGATTAAGCTACTGTGAGTTTCAGATCTCTCCCTTTTCGTATCGCTGATTGGCGCAACAAAACCTGGCCACTTAATCTGTCAGATGCATTGCGCCCGCCCGAAGGTTAAATTTGACACCGTAAAAATTTGGTGTTTTTTACCTCTTCCTAACGGTAGCTGACGACAAGGTAAAATTGGTTGAGACGCCCCCCCATCATAGGATGGATGATGCTGGCGTCCAATATTATCTCCCTGGTGGTGTGTTTTTCTGGTTTCTGTTCCGAATGTTCGTTACGATCTTTGGATGACCTTGATTTAAATTCATTCAAGAATCTAACATCTCGAGATATTCTAATCTTTCGATCCTCCTCCTCCCAATGGGATATGCTTTGGAATTATCGTCATATCCAACAAAGAATCCGGGAATCCCCTTTGGTTCAAACTTCCCTCTTCCCGGGGACTTGTCGAGTACGAACACTTTTTCGCCGAATGAGTGAAGATTTGAGAGATTCGGCTTTCTCTCGGTCCATCTTTCAATTGGGGTTATCCCGTCTGGTAACGCCTTTGTAGGGCACCGATTTCTCGTATAATTTGCCGTTGCAATCGCCTCTGCCCAAAGTGATGGGGGTAAACTCGCGTCAATTTGCATACAACGTGCGGTTTCGACCAAAATGCGATTTTTCCGCTCAGCTGTACCATTTTATTGCGGCGTGTGGGGTGCTGTTAAACGCTGTTGAATGCCTGAAGCTTTTAGAAAATCTGTCATTTCTTTATTGACAAATTCTCCTCCGTTATCGGACTGAATCGCCTTAATTTTACGTCCAAGTTGATTTTCGGCAAGATTTTTATAGTCTTTGAATTTCTGAATGGCTTCACTTTTGTGTTTCAGAAAATATACGATGCATAATTTGCTATAATCGTCTATAAAAGTAACGAAATAGCTTGCGCCTTTCGATGATTGCGTACGCATCGGTCCGCATATGTCCGTATGCACCATCTCGAGAAGTTCGGTCGAGTAATTTTCGCGTAAACCAAAAGGAGTTCTTGACATTTTTCCGGCAATACATGACTCACATTTAATTTCGTTTATCGCTGTATTAATCTTCAGGCCATTCATATTCCCATCCTTGGCGAGTACTGACAGATCGCGGGTGTTGAGATGGCCCAAGCGAGTATGCCAAATTTCAACTTCGGTCATGGGTCTCATATCTTCATTGATAACATTCGCGCGTTGTTCGCGTTCGCGGAGGAAAAATAAGTCACCAATACGTTCGGCAATTAGCATCGTTTTGCATAATTGATCCTTCACGACGGCACGCGTTTTCTCGAAAGTCACTTTGTGGCCCTGATCCACAATTTTTGCGATTGACACGAGATTAGAACGTAAATCTGGCACATATAATGTATTTTTCAATGTCACTATACCGTCCGAATTATTTGCGATCGCGATATTTACGTCACCTTTTCCGATTACACGAGTTTCCGAATTGTTCGAAAGTTTTAATGCACTGTTTTTATTACTTATATTCACAAACGCACTTTCATCGGAGCATAAGTGTGAAGTACACCCCGAATCTAAACACCAAAAGATGTTCGATCCTTCTGAATTACGCGCGTTTTCCGTGAAATAACAACAATGCGCCTCGTTTAATTTGTCTTTATTCACTTGCATATTTTTTCTATGCCAACACTCATTTTCTTTATGTCCACTTTTACGACAATAACCGCACTTATACCGAGCTTTTGTGTCCGATTTAGATTTTGGTTTATTGTCATTAGCAAAACAACTGTTTTTCGAATCACTAACACAATTTCCACCTTTTTGATGGAACTTACTGGGCAGTTTATGATTCCTCGCAAACATGGCTGCGCTGTTCTCATTACTCGACTTTTGATTCCTCGCATTGTGATCCTCTATGATTTTTATTTTGAGGGCATCCACGTCGGGCAAATTGTCGCGAGATTCAATGGCACAACGGAAATTTTCGAAACTGCTTGGCAAGCTGTATAGTAACATTATGGTCAAAAGGTCGCCATTAATTTCAATTTCCATGGCTTTCAGTTTATCCACGGTGTCGAAAAATTGAGCGAGATGTGTCTTGAGATCGTCGTCGTTTTGCATTTTCTGCTGTGTGAGACGTTTGAGGAGGGTTTCTTTACGTGCAGGACCTTTCGAGGCGTAAACGGATTCAAGTTTGATCCATACATCGCGAGAAGTAGTGCAGCCCCGAATTTGCGCGAGTTCCGAGGGATTAATCGTTAAGATTAGGTCGGCTTTCGCCTTCCGATCGTTCGCTCTCCAGGTTTTTAATGCTGCTTGCTCCGCTTCTTCGCCTGTCACGACGGGCATGGTTATCTCACCGGAGACATATCCCCATGCATCGTTTTTAACGAGTAAAGCCTCGGCTTGAATACACCATGTGTCGTAATTATCGCGAGAAAGTAATTCGAGTTTCGTTGCCATCGTCGCGTACGCCATATTTTGGCTAGTGACTCGACCACACTCTATACCGTTCAAACACGATGATTTTCTAACTCGAGTTTACGCGCTCGCGGATACGTTTTATATTTTTATTTTTAGATTATTATTTATTAACCGTGCTAAGCATTTATCTGGGCCCATAACCTATTAGATCAGGGTAAATGCAATGAAGAATACACACGATTAATGTAGATTTATTTTTATTTTTTAATGTAGATAACAATATATTTTATAATATCCGAATTGATGTTAACGATATGAATATTTTACAACGAATGACATATTTTAATTAATTCTGAATATAAGTCAATAGTAAGCGTAGAAGGTGAATTACTAGGTTTATATAATTGTAAATCCAACACTGTGTACTTAAGAGGTTAAAAATGCGGACCACTGTAAATTTAACAAGCAATTCAAAATCGAAACGCGCAAATACTAGTGCCTTTCGGGCGGAAAAAAATTGATACATACTATAAGTGGCAAATTTATTGACAAAAAGAAACGCCAAAATAACTACATAAATCCGAACGAGTAACAAGAAAATAGAAGAAAACGTGGTAAATTAATATTGAAAATGAAATGAAAATTGGAAAATTGTCAGTTTAAGCAGTTACTTTTGTTTTTAATTCTTTAGATTTCAGTAGGTATGCGGGCGCCCAATTTTGATTATCATTGATGATGCCAATTCATTGACTTAAATTGGGGCCTTTCCGACTCGATTTTGACATTGAATCAATTGCATTCTAATGAAAATTACGATCTTATTTATTCAGGATTGCTTGGCTATAAACTTAATTATTTTTGCCCGTTAATATGTTTTGGCATTTCAAATAAAAACAGCTTGGACAATTTGTTAAATGTTCTATTCTCGTGGGGCTAATCAAAATAGAAACGGAATTTTATTGCATTAATTTTTTTTTCACTAAATCAGCAAAACTAAAATATCTTTCTTTTCCAATGAAATTACTGAACCATCCTCTTGGAATTGTCAAAATTTGACATACTGAATATCTGGATAACTGCAATGATCTCGCTAAAAGGGATTGCAGGTTTGATTATTTCAGTTTAACATTCATAAAATGCCACGATCAACATTTGAGGATTCTGGCAGGTCTATTTCAAGTCTTTCTGATTTATTTCTATTAAAAGGTTTTAATCTGCTTAGGTGAATTTATCGGCACTTTATCCTGTTTTGTAGATGAAATTAATCCTAATAACTTCTGGTTCGGTGCGGCGATCGGTGAACATCATTTGTATTATACGAGAATCTTACGTGTGGATATGTATGATATGCAATCACATATTGTATCTTTACTATCCTTGCCTTTCGATACACAGGCGTATGTACTTTTTTATTGTTGGTTAACCTTCTTTCCTTTTAGGTTTGGATTCTTCTGTAGCATCTCCAGTATTTATACTATTGTGTCGATAAATTTACCACTTATACACTGGTCGGCATATGTATTTTAACATCTCATACCCTCCAGTCCCGACACTGGTTTTGTTTAACTAAAGCCAATAACGGTAAATTTCTTTTATCAAAATTAAAGCACATATCGACAGCAATAAATATGCTTAATATTTTTCCTGTCCTCTTTCGGACTCTCATGCTATAGAAAAGAGAAAAGATGGAGGCGTAATTCTGGTGTGCCATAAGTATTTTGACAACATTTAACTCTTTGATTGCACACATTTTTTCGCAAGAACTGATACACAAAACATATTTTTATTAATTTTTGAGTTCCCCATATTAATTTTCAAATAAAAAATATCACCAGTGGCTCGAAACATAAACAAAAATTTGAATTTCGAAGATTGGTTTGAGCATCGATTAATGCAAGCCAAGGTCCAGGTTTACACATTGAATTCGCTATTATTGAATTTTATTTCATACGGTAAACTGTTTATTACTAAACAAACAAAACAAACAAATGTTTTAAAATAAAAAAAAAACTTTTCGCTCCCTGAAAGAAAGCGAATGTGAATACCGAGTGATGAGTGAGCCACGATGAAGAACTCTAAGAAAGAAGTGAAATTTAAACCAAATTGTGCAACAAAAAAAAAAACGAATATAACTTCCGACGATTCAATGACGAGCAAAAGAAGCTTTGGCCATGGAAACAGTGATTTGAACTTAAGCAGCCTACGCCATTGTAAGCAATATATCCCTGCATCATGAGAGAGCCTCCACTCTGGTATTAATTTTGATAAGCAGGTATCCGTTTTTCCACATAAACTGGGCATTTTCTTTAAATATTGCTTTTTTTTTTTGTAAAAATTTTATAAAATAACGAGTATTAGCCGAAAAAGCTTTTTCCGAAAGTTGCAGTTGCAGTTGGTTTCACTCTATCTGCGTATGCTTGCAATTTGTCTTTTTTAGTTCTAGGCCAAAGGTGGTCGTTATTATCTCTGCCTCCGATGGCACATTCTTCATATTCATAATATCCTTTGGTTCAATTAGAACATTTTCCATAAATATTTGGACGATTTTTCGGTAATGATTCGATATACACATCTCATTTCTGTGATGCATGGAATAGTTTCCTATTTCTTTTCTCTTATTCAATTCTGGTGTTTAATAATGAACAGTCTACCTTATGAAATTAAATTCAATTGCAGTGTCTCCAACCTTTAAACCAGGGTTGAAGTTTGCCTCTACGGAGGCTTAAACCAAACTTCGAATTTCTGATTTTTTCCAATGTTTCAAGCCACTGGACACATTTTCTGCTTGGAATTCAAAATATAAGCATAAATCATTAATAAAATTATGTTTTATCCATTTTTTTCCAGAGAAATTGGTGTACAATCAAAGATTGTCAAAATTGTCAAAATACTTATGTCGTCGCATCGAAATTTCGCACCAATCTGTTCTCTTCTTTATAGCAAGAGAGTGTGAAAATGGACAAGAAAAATATTGAGCATATTTATTGCTGTTGATATGTACTTTGGATTCTTTATAAGAAATTTACCGTTATTCGCTCTAGTTAAACAAAATCAGTATCTTGGCTCGAGAGTACCTACCAGATGTCAAAATACATATGCCGGCTAGTGTAGTATGGGGAGACTAATTTAATTAAGTAAAACTGGGACGCTGAGAGCAATTTAGAAATGGAAAATGTTTGAAGAGAGCAGTTTACTAAATGATTCAGAACAACTCAGCCTAACACACTTTAATACACTTTTTGCACGCTTAATATCCTTCAATCTAAAATTATGTTTTTTTTTGTAAATTTGTCCGAAAACGTATAAGTAAAAAAAACGGATATGTGCAATTTTTCTTGCTGCCGGAGACGATTGTACTTATCCGTTCTCGACTGTATTTACTAAATTTTCCAAAATTTTGCTTAACACGGTTCCTATATATTTGAACACTTGTATGCATATTTCCAATCAAAAAGCAAATATGTACATACAGTGCGTACTCGATAATCCGAAGCCTCGAAACGTAGAATTTCCAGTAATCCGGATCACCTCAAAGATTGCATTGTACACTCTGTAGTCCGAATTTCAAGAGCTTCTCTAATCCGAATCTGACTTTTTTCTCATAATAACAGTGGTATTATCGTCCGAAATAAAAACAAAATTTTTCTTTGTTCTTGGAAACAACAAAATCTAGAATAACAGAGTGAAATTCTTCCAAAATAGAAAACAGATTATTCGAACAATTTGATTAAATTCGTCCATTTCCTCGAAATTTAGAGCAAATTAAAGGTTTCCACTAGTCCGAATTCCTCTGTAGTCCGGATCCACCCTGGTTTTCATTAGTCCGGATTATCGAGTACGCACTGTATATACAAACATAAGTTCTTAGTTATTTTTACATTTTATGCACGTAGTTAATAACCTTCATGTCCACCAAACATCTACCTCATTCATAACCCCTAATTACAGCTAATCGTTCATTGACAATTGTTTAGATTAAACTTACGTACAACATCAATTCTGAGTGTCTATTTATATGCTTTCTACACCAAGTCCAAGCCGTCTGATTGCACTATAATGCACTCTGAAAATTCTTCTAAACTTCCGTGCTCCAACGTAAACACCATTTTTTCCGCCCACACTCTCATCTCAGCAGCGTATTTTCCAATTGCGAAAATCAATTGCTCAATCAATAATGTCGAAGCAACATTACCTAAAATCCTCACCGATTTCCTAAAGTGCACTTTGCACATCATTCGTCACAAAGCCGAGACGAAAATAGAACGTTGCAGCATCGCGTAGTAAGAATGCAATTTGCAAACATTTATTACAAACAATTTTTGTGTTTTCCAATTGCGGAAATAATTAATTAGACGCTCGTCTTATAAGCCCACCTGCCACTTAATTTTCATTTAATTGCTTGCCGATCTAGGCGCGTCGCGCGCTGTTTCTAAAAACAACCATGTAAAGGAACAGATTGATCATTTTGTTGATCGAAACTGGGCCAGGGTGGTGATTATACTATGTGCGAGTTCGGGTATACTACATATCCAAAAATAGGATAATTTTCAATATGTTCGATTTCAGATGGGAACACAGCGTTGTGTGCTATGCCGTGGCATGCAGTGCGTTGCCAAAGATGATGTCGACGCGGCAATGGAAATAGTACGGTCAAATTATACAAATTTCGGCATTCAAACAGAACAAAAACATACAATATAAATTTTGTTGTTTTCACTTGTGGAATTCAAAGAGTGTAGATCTCACTTTTTGCGGAGTTGAAAAGTAAAAAATAAATAAATAAACAAAAAGGACACACGTTTGTCCTTAATCCGAAATAAGCAGGGAGGATGCGAAAACATTTCGTTTTCGTTAATTTAGAATCCTACCACTCAAGTTGCTAGACTAACATAAGGACCCTAATGCGCGATTTACATGAGTCGAGTAAATGGTAGAGTATAGAGGGGATTTTTGCAGTGTCAAAAGAAAATCTCGTGTAAATGGTTGCAGTAGAGTAGAGTTTGACTCTACCGACTAAATAACAGTAGAGTTGGCGCGCCTAGAACGGTGGTAGAGTGGAAAGCACTCTACTCTACCATTCACTCGACTCATTATGCAAGCCGGGCGACCCAGGGCACCAAATTTTAGGGGCGACTTTTTAACTAGCATTCGAATTTAGAGTCCTAGAATGTTAAGTAAGAGATGCGTAAAATTGACGTCTGTGATATTAGCACACCCTTTACCTCCGAAAAAGAAAGTAGGACTATTCGCTCAGTTGTCTTAATTAAAAAAGAAGATGCTAATAGAAGAATGACTCGTGTGTGCTAATTTCGTTCTCTAATTGAACATTTAGTTCCTTCTTTTCACCAGCAGGACCTTGCATGATCCCTAATTTTTGTCAAATAGAGTACGAAATTATAGTACGTCATTTTGATGTTTCATTTATATGTGATATACCGCGATTTGATTTCCGGAAGATGAGATCTAAAGTTTTTGTTTAGCCTGTCGAATAACAGGAGAGCAGACCCCTAAATGTCGTGCTCTGCGGCCGTGATCGTTCGGTCGCCACTCTGTGAAATAGACACTCATAGAGAAACGAGTTTCCAAACTCGGCACGACTCGTCGCAAGTTTATTATTCAGAAGAAGATGATAAGAAATATTCTTATCGTAGAATAATAAACTAACAATAACAATTCCTAATGACTAGGAAGTGGTATGGCTGACAACCGTATCACACTTCGAATTCAGTTGTCTTTGTAACGTTGATGACTGCACACGGTAGCCATCAACGCACCATGCTCCACTAGGAGTTACGGTAATCGAGAGAGAGAGACCCCTAAATAAATGTTGTACTCGCGAAGAACTTCATATGAAATGAGAAATATGGATAGCAGTCGCAAAAAATAGCTGAGCACATAAAGCATGTACAACAGACTCCTCTGTGAGAAATGTTATAATTTCCATCGACCTTTCGCAGCGTAATTTTACTTCAATTCGCCAAACCTACGCGAGGATGGATATCTTCAATCATTGGAGGTCAAACTGCGATCTAGATGGTTTGGATTTCAGCAGATGAGAGATCGAACCTCAGGAGTCAGAACACATTTCCAGAGCTCCCTGTGCTCGGACATGGTAATATCAGAAGTTGGCTAGGTTCCTCCGATTTAAGTAGCTCTGACTTTATTTTCTATAGAAATTATCGACATGGCGCGTTTATGAAAATAAGCCACGCACGTTGAAAATCCTGAAAAAAATCCGGCTAATTGAAGTTTTTCGACTGGGCGCAGTTTTAAAGGAGTTTATGGAAAGCAACTGCACGAAGTTAATAATGAAATATAAATTTTTTGATAAAACTTTTTTGATAAAACATTTTTGTGTTGAGTGTTTTAGTGAAAAAAAAAAATTCGCATTAATTTTCGATTTCTTACATCAAGCTATACAAGCTGTAATTTGGAAATTTCAAACAAACTGTCTTGTTGAACTGTGGTGAATTGCGCTTATGAATGCGATTATGAATGATATAGCAGAACGTTGGTTTGAAATCCCAGTGTGACCATGAATTTCTGTGTTGTCGCTATAAAAATGCTCCTAGGTAAGGTGGTTTCACAATGTATTATATATGTGTGATTTGGGGATTACCCGAAGCAGACCACTACTATTTGGGTCCATTTTCGTCCCCTTACAGTCATCACTGATTTCCAGAAGTCGACTGATAATTATCGACTTCTTCCTTGATCACTGAGTCCCGTGTGATGAGTAGCATATCTTTGAAGCTAAGTTCCCTCATGGATTCCACACCTATTGTGGATTTACCTAGTATCCTTAGCCTCCTACTACCTAGTGCTGGGCATTCACATACAATGTGTGCTGCCGTCTCAGCCTCTGAGTACTGAGTACTTGTTTGGCTTTCCTCCCTAGTGGACTGGTAATTGCGTTACGAGCCTGTCTACAAGTGGATAGGCTTCGCCATCGTTGCCGATGGATGGAATCAATCCAGCCATGTATCCTGGCTTCAATCATGCCGTTTCCCAAAGCAATTTTGGGTTCCGGTCCTTGGAACTTTTCTGCTGATCCCTCTTTTCTAAGGTATCGGCAAGTTCATTCGCCAATGTACCTACGTGTCCTTTAACCCACATTAGCGTAACTTCGTTGATTGAAGCACACTTATTGAGCTTCTGGACACACTCCAGTACCAATTTTGAATTGATGTTGGATTGCTGCATGCGCTTGATCACCGATTGGTTGTCCAGTGCTATCAGAATTTTCTTCCCTAGTATCCCGCCTTCCAGAATATGATCCAGCGCGTGCAGCAGTCCAAGCATCTCCGCCTGATATGCCGATACATACTCTCCTAGGCGAAGTGAGCATGCAAGGTTTAGCTCCTCGGAGTATATTCCAGCCCCCGCTCTTCCGTCCATGAGAGACCCATCAGTAAAAATAGCAACAACACGTGGATACTCCTCGTGTATCCTACCATCCACTATGAGAGTGATGTGATGTCTTTCGACTACCCTACATCTTCCCATACCATCCAAAGGCATATGAGTCTCCCTGACATTATCACGAACAATATCAAGGATCCTCTTATGACCTCCGTTGCTACCAAAGTGATGCCAAGTGCCATCTCTTACCATTCTTATTGCTGTGAGCGCTGCACTTTGTTTTATAAACAGATTTAGTGACGGTAATCACAGTATAACCTCCATAGCATGTGTTGGCGTAGTTCTCATTGCACCACATATGCTTATACATGCTATGCGTTGAATCCCATCCAGCCGTTGCCTAGTAGTTTTCTGGCTACCCTTGGGCCACCAGACCGCTGCTGCATAGGATAGAACGGGCCTAACCATCATTGTATAGATCCAATGTGCCGCTTTTGATGATATACCCCACCTACGTGCATACACTCTCTTACACTGATGCAAAATCCTCGCTGCTTTTTGTGTCTTTTCGTTAACATGAGAGTTCCAAGTAAGTTTGGGATCTAAGGTTACCCCTAGGTACTTGACCTCCTAGGACTCTTGACTTGACTTGCTTGCGTTTATAGTTAGCTCTTGTTCATTACACCATTCTTCAGTTGCTTTGAGAGCTTGCCTCATGCAACCTTGAATAGTGTCCATGAATTTGCCACTGACCATAATTGCTAAGTCATCAGCGTATCCTACTGTATGTACGCCCATCGAGTCCAGTTTCCAGAGAAGAGAGTCTACGGTGATGTTCACAGTAGAGGCGAAAGTACCCCTCCTTGTGGGCAGCCCCTGACTACCCTTCCTCTTATTCTGGCACATCCATTACCAAGATTTACTGCCCTCCCACTAAGCATCGAATCGATCCATGTTATTATCAAGGGCTCGATCTCCCGCTCAGCTAGGGCATTTCTTAATTTGCTGTATGCGATCTTATCAAAAGCACCCTCTATATCCATAAAGGTTGACATAGCGATACCGCTGTTGTTAATCTCTCTTTCTGCTACCCGCACTACTTCATGCAGAGCGGACTCAGTAGATCTACCTGCTCTGTAAGCATGTTGACATCTACTCAAAGGTCTATACATCAGCGAGGTATTCTCTAGAATCAACGGTTCTTAACCGGTGGTCCGCGGGCCACTGGTGGTCCCTGAGGCGACCCTAGGTGGTCCGCGAAGCCTTTGATGTGGTTCCCTCATAATCCGATACGACAATTCTCGAATTTCACACAGCTCAATATTAATTTTGTAATAGAAACTTGAAGGTTGAAAGCGGATTGGAGTCCGTTTTGACTGAGCAGGAAAGACGGTTTTCATTGAGATTTTGACCGTTACGATGGAATGAAATATCGCCATAATTTGTTTTAAATGCTTCTTTTTTAGGTGACGAACGCAAAATGATTGCGATGTGCAATCATCGAGGACGGCCGAGAGCTTGATATGAATGTTCACTTTATGTGGAGTAGCTACGTTTCTTTATAGACTTGAGGGTTGTCATAATTTTAGGCAAACAGATATTTAAGGTCATGAATATTCTTTTCCGGCCAGACCATAATGGTAATTTACATTGCTGAATTAAGATAAATAAGCTATTACTGATCTTCGGTGGTACTTCTAAATAGGGTTCCGACAGATTTCTGTTGGTACAACATGAACCAGCAATGCCATATTTATAGGAGCTTATGTAAAAATTGTTGTTCTTCCAGTAAGAACTGTAAGGAAGGGCTTTATAATCTGATAAACAAATCTGGATTTCAATATTATGAGCCATCTCTGGATGAAACAAACCGAAATATTAAGCAACACCCTTTACGTAAATGAATGAGGGTTTTGAAATTCGTTCAGACTTAGCAAAATCACACCCAGAATCCTTTGCAAGACGATCTCTGTCAGTCAACTTTTTCTGGATGATGGTCTTAAAAGCAGCAATATCCGTTTGGCGTTATTTCCACATTTTTCAAATCGAAAACCTCTACTGGCAAGACAGCATTAAGTTGTGTTCCAAAGGTAGTTCGGTACAAGATTTCATGATTTGAATCGTTCTTATCACAATTGCAATTTGGTGGTCCGCAACAACTAACGAGTTTGATCAAGTGGTCCCTCATGTGCAAAAGGTTAAGAACCACTGCTCTAGATGGTTCCACAATGTAAATCTTGTTTAAAACAACAACAATGAGCTGCCACAATCACTCGATTCAACAGGAAAAAAATCCTTTTAATCGATTCTACAGCAGCGACATCCATCCATACTATCTACTATCAATCTGCCTTGTACAGTACCTAAGACCGCGCGCAGACTACGCTACGCTCCAATACGCCTTCAGTGTGCGCGCGGCCTTAGGAAAGGCAAATTATTTTCTTGCCCGGGTCGGCGTAAGTGCTAGAGCGCGGCGCTGATTAGGGGTTAATGAAGACGCCGCGGGTCTTAATCCTCTCATGTTGGCTCATGGGGAATCGTATGAAATGCGAAATCGCGTTAATTTCTTAAATTTAAATTTGTGCCTTTACAGATTCCAAAATATGAAAATTTTATCTTAGTTTATTTGCTACTATTATGTCACCTCAATATTGACTGCATTATAAGCATTTTAAAATTTTGGACTATCTGTCATACCTCATGTCTGCTGTTATGGTATGCCATAAAAGATGATTTAGCGCAGATACTGATAAATCGTCGATAATTTTATTCAAATAACGAAGACTGGTTTTTCATAATTTTCTTTTCATTTAAGTTCAATTAAACTCAAAACAAGCAAATTGGCAGCTGTATATCGTCTTGCGTCGCCACCGCGCTGCTTATAGTTTATATTCTATTCTGTATTCTGTATACATATATGTGCATGCCAAACGTGGAATACATAGATTTTGTTAATTTTAGCCTAACGGCTATTTTTAAAACACAAATTGGGGAGAAGTTTAGCTTCGACTTCGGCTCGCTTCTGCCACATCCACGTTCGACGCGAGCGCGCTATAACTTGTTGTTTGTTTTAATTTCATTCCAACTTTTCTCCCGAGTTTTACGTGTGAATTTTCCGAATTTTTCGCGTGATCAAACTCTTTCGTTGGCGCTATATTCCGTTGTTATTGTTCGCGTTTTGAGTTCGCCCCCAACTCTATTATACCGGTTTTTGTCATTCGTCGGTGCCTAACATCCCTGAGGCTAACACGAAACAAAATAAAAATAAAGGACTCTAAAATAATAATTATACAACAGTTACAAGTATACAAACTGAACAAAACAATTCGACGAATAGAACAGACAAAAAAAAATAAACGCCAACGGGTGAAAACAGAAACAAGGAGCCAGGACAAAAGTGAACTCTTTCTATTCATCAAGCGTGTCATCCTTGCAACGAATTGACTGAGCTGCGGTGAAGGTGTCGACAACGACAGCCTCGCGGTGTTGATGGTGTTGTTGGAGATTTAATCAAGAGAAGTGTTTCCCTTTGGAAAAAGAAAAAAAAAATCACTGTGAAGTGTTGCAAGTTGATTTACTACCGCCGGATTCGCTTCTGTTGTACCAATACACTCTGCACTGAAGTGTGTTGAGCTGCTGCGTTGACAAACGATAGGGTAGTTGTTGTTGAATTGAAGTGCGCGCGAGAATATGACAACACGTGGCATTCGACGCAAGAAGTCTTCGTTAACTGAAGTGAAAATAGCTGTTCTGGGTGCACCTGGTGTCGGCAAGAGTGGTAAGTGTTGGGTCTCATTAAACTTCGATTCCATTTTGAAAATCATGATGATTAGAAAGTGTATGACATTGTAGCATCGGCCGAGAATGCCTGACTTTCAACGGTAGATTCTCACACTTCAAGGACTTTATATTCTCACGGATATGTCATTGAAAAGTGTCATCATCATAAATCTACAGTGTAGCGTGGGGATTAGTAGATATAGTAGGATTAGATGATATTCGACACAAGAACAAAGAAAGGAGAAATTAGGTCGCCGTATAGGAAAAGTGGTATTTAGATGTAGAAGGTGAAGGTAGTTCAGGTTTTTTATTATTTTATTAATATTAATAATCAAAAAACATAATAATATGTACATACGTTCAATCTACATAAGATAAACATTTTCGAAAGTAGGTTTCTCCATAATGATAGGGTTTTTCGATTTGATTGGTATTTTGACAAGACTTTTTTTTTCAATAAATTCAATATAAGCATACAAAAGTTACATCCGTTATGAATAACGTAATTTCACTATAATTAGACAGAGTTTTAATAAATAAAGGGAACAAATCTTCAACATTTAATAAATAGATCAATAGAAATCGTATTCCGCATTTTTCGCAATATGTAAACTAAACTTGCCAATAAATTCGAATTAGTTCGCATAAACAATTTTTTTTATATATTGTATACATAAATAACTATTTCAGTGATTTATTTGGTCTCGTTGATTGATGCTCTGTTTCACAGATGTACCTAATGCTCATCTTTTTCAGAATTCGGTGTTAATATTATGAAAAATTTCAATTTATGGTATATTAGGCTAGAAGAAATGCGATATTTGCTTTGAAATCTGACAGGATTGTTAAAATGGATCTCCTAAATATGAGAAGAGACGGCAGAGCCTGAGGGGTCTTTTTTCAGATATTCATAATTATTCACGCTTCTTTGTTAGCTTATTTTCAATTCGATTGAGCTGATTTTTGATGAGGTATAAAATAGGGCTCGGTCTATGGATTATAAACGGAATATGCGTATATGGAAGGATTTGGGAACACGGAGTTATGTTTCCAAAAATTCAGTTTACAGTACCACCCCCAATATTAAGCATCTTTATTTTAACAAAGAAAAAGTGAATAAAATAAAATTCGTAAAATCGTGAAATTTTAGTTTCTGCGTAAATAGCCGCCCATAGGTTTGCAATTCTAAAAATTTTGATAAGGATTCTTTGGAAATTACATAAGGAATATGTCTGCAAAATTTAATTTGAATATTTTTCCAAACAGGAAATAGGGAATCGTCTCAGAATGCCAAGCTACCATATTTTCAATTTACCTATTCAATGAATCTCTAGTGATCGGCTCAATCGATCGATATGCAATTAGACAGAAATACATAAAATGGCATTGCTATGTGTTGCGAATAATTTTGAATTTTGAAGGGCCAAGTCAACAGGGTGTCCCTGTGCAAAAATTGACTGTTTTATATTCATCGAGGAGAGGTGTGTGAGTACTCATATTAAAGGACTCAGCATTTCCTAAAAAGTGTTTTTTTTTGTGAATTTGGAATAACGATAAAGGAGTTATAGCTATAATAAATTCAGTGTTTGTATGTGTAACCATATCCTTGCGATAGCAATTAAAAGTTTTTTGTTGAGAGCTCTGTAGAAGTGATACAAAAATGTCTGTAGATTTGTCGTTTACCTTTATTGAAACCGGAAATATAGTAAATCTATTTTTGGATTAGTGTAATTAAAAAAAAACCTGTTATTTACATGGGCGTAGCCACTATTTCGGTCAGGGGGAGAGGGCAAGCACGAAATTTTTTTATCATCATGATTTTCTTAGGAGTTGAAATTGTCGGTTAGGTTGTTGTTAGAGCCAAATTTTAAGAAAGGACAGCCGAGAATGATTTTCTTCACCATATGACGAAAAATTGCCCCTGCACGTGTTTTGACTTTTACTGGTGATTCTGATTACATTCAACCGGCCTCTAATTCCAGCTTTTTAGACCGTAGCTCGTCTATATTTATACCCTATACCCATAAGATGGTATTGTTTTTGTGTTACGTCGATATTATGTAACATTTCAAAAGAGTCACCGTCTGTCTGTCTGCTCGCCAGATAACTCCCGAAATAATGAAGCTAGCGGTTTGAAATTTTGGTCAGATGTTTGTTTTGAAAAAATATTGGACGGTATTGAAAATGGGCCAAATCGGGCCAAGGGTTCTACTACACTGAATTAAAAACAATATGATTTTTTGACTAATGTAAAATAGAAAAAGAATTATTCGTAAATTCAGCTACGTTTTAGTAAATTCATCTAATAATTTTAACTACGTGTTTAATTAGTTCATCTAATTAGAAATAGTAAATAGAAACGTGCCAAAGCTTTGGATCTACGATCTATTCATTGTCGATAATTCACCTAGCAAGTGGACAATATAGTGAAATTAGTAGTTACCTATTTTTCCTAGACGATTTCTATACTTGCAGGAGTATATGCACTTTCGACAATTTTAATAAAAAGTAGTCAATATTAAGACAACTACGTGTATATAGTGTAAATTACAAACGTCGCGTTGTCCCGTATAGTCTGTGTGGTGTATTAGGTACTCGTAGGGAGTTAGTCTTCAAATCATAGTGTCGCCGGATCGAACCGCACTGTAGGCAGGTAGTTTATTATGCATTTTAAAGCGTAAAGAGGTAAATAAAATATCGTCAACACCTATAGAGAGGTAAATGCTATTTATACAAAACTCAGTAGTTATATGTATGTTCTTTCCCTGTGTAGAATGTTCGACTCCTAAGTAGCTGATTTTCCTACTAATATAGGTCAGTCTCCTAATAAATGTTGTCGTGAAAACAACTATTCAGGAATAGATACATCTTCTAATGTAATTAGTAGGCTGAAAATCGCTGAATGTTTTTAGAAGATGTGACTATTTTTTAGTAGCTTTTTCGACATATTTTTTTGTGTGTACCTCCCATACAAATTATCCCTCTTAGATATTTTATTTCGGCCATAGCTTTCGATAGAATATCGCTATCGACTTGAAATTTTGATCAGTGCATTCTGACATATACCTACTTTGAGTTGATGGAAAGTGGAGTAGGCCCACCTACCCCTACAAAGTTATATTCAGCCATATCTTTTAATAGCATGAATCCAAATTAGAATCAAATGGTAGCTGGGATGCCTTGATAAGACATATCAGCAGGGTCGGCTTTAGGGAGGGGCGACCGGGGCGCTGAAATCCATACTTTTCATTAAATTCTTTTTAAAAAATTTATTGTTGCTTAAGAAAATGTTTTTTTTAACTGCTGAATTGAGTATGATATAAGAATATTAATGCAAGCTAAAATTAAAATTATTAATTTAATGAATGTTTAAATGTTGGTGGTTCAAAAATGAACCTGTAGTAATGCCAAATAGTCACGGTCAAAATTATAAAATTAAATGAATTGATGTTTTGAAAAATATGGACTAAACGTAAAATCGATACTGACGTAAATCGGTACCATCAAATTCAATCGTATTTAGAACCATTGCCAAGTACGTTTTGGCAGCGACCAGAGTCTGTAGATGAGGAACGTAGTCATTGGAACTGTCCACCCTTACTCAATCTTCGTCTGCTTCGTCAATTCAAAATTATAAAGATAGTGTAGTCTTCAAAATGATTACTAAAATGAAAAAAAAAAATTAACATCGAAAAGGATGAATGGAAAATTGCTACCTACTTAATTGCGGTTTGCTATCGCATTCCCATCCAACATTATAAGAAGTACGAAAATTTAATTTTTTGCGAAATAGATGCGAGTTTCGGCGAAATCGGCTCATTTTAACGAATTGATGCAAAATGTTCTGAGCTGTACTTTTCCCACGAAAAGTTATTTCTTCTCAAAAAAAATTATGATAGATAATTTTTTATTTCAGATTGACTTTTTGTCAACAGATTCCTATTAATAAGAATATATGAATTTCGAAATACATCGAGTTCGCAGAATGACGAACACGATGGCTTGCCAAGCACAAAGCAAGCTGTTTAGTCGGAGGCTGTATGAAAAAAAAATTGTTTTCTGCAACGGGGTTTTTTAGGTAGAGCTTTTCTCGTTGTTAGACCAGCCCCGAAATTGAAATTAACTGTTGACTTTGTCGTAAGTATTGTCAAAAACATTCCTGATTCAGTTGTCAACTACACTGCTTTCAGCTAATTGAAAAAAAAAGATGCAGTTGAGTCTGATTAAAAAAAAAACAGTTGAGAAGTATCAAGAAATTCCTTTCAATTAATAAAAAATAGACTCAAATGCGAGTTAAGAAGATGGAAGCCAAACAGGATAGGTTTAACGGCGGGGAAATGGACAAAAATATTTCCGGAGAACGTTCAAGTTGCGCCAGTGACAGAGGTGGCGATGAAATGAATAGTATCAACCTCCTTACTGATTTCGTCGCCTCGTGTCTCATTGACGTAACTTGAACATTCTTCACATACCGGACTTAAATCGTTGTCATATCCAGTACAATGGGCAAAAATTCTAGGCCCTCAGTTTATAGAAGCTGTCGTAGAAACTCGACCAACTGAAATGAAAGAATCGTAATTTCCACTTGGCAGTCAAGACAGACACTTTTCCTTAAAATTAACTAAGAAAAATCTGGAGAATGGCGAAGATATCAAAAGAAGCTGGCTATTTAACTCAAAAACAGCCGCTGTTTTTGCTGCAGGCTATTTTCGGCGCGAGCGAAGTCTGCATTATCAACAACGGGCTACCAGGACTGGAAGCATATATATTCTATACTAACTTAGGTCAAAGGATTTTTTTTTTTATTTTTGTTACTTCCATTCTATTGCAATTTTTCGGATATAGAAACTATATAAGGGGGCGCTTCCTTCAAGTTCGCCCCGGACGCCGTTTCACCTAAAGCCGGCCCTGCATATCAGGTCCGACCCATCTACTCCTCCCTCCCCTACAAAAAACATGAATTTGAATATTTTGGGTTGGGTCTCGTCAGTGCTATTTTTGTCTCTCAGACTGTATATTCCACTTGCGGTTTAAAAGAAATAGAATAACAGATCAGTTTGTGTCGCCTATCGCTGCTTTTTATCTTTTTTTTTTTGATAGAAATACGGCTTACTATTTTCATAAGATTTCCCCAAAATTTAACAAAATATTAACAGTGGCTAAATTTCATTGCTGGTATGATTCAGCTACAGAATGAATTCTGATAAACAACTTGAAAAAAACGCGGAAAACACGTTTTTACAAGGTCTCTATTCAAAGCTGTATACCATTTGTCACTAAAATCTCTGTAAGATGAAATGAAGTTAAATTCCACTACCTTTCCGGAGAGGCCTTCATGTGACGGTTAAAATTGTGTACTGCAGCTCAGAAGCCATGAAATAAAACGCATGAAAATATGGGATTCTCCCTAAAGAAAAAAGAGTCTCTCTAAAGGAAAGATTTTTCTGATCTAAAAACTCGTATTGCGGGCGTAGCTCTTTAGGTGCTCGGATTTTTTTTTTTTAAAGCGTCGAAAATTATGATCCTTCAGGCAAAAAAAGTTTCCCTTGCCAATGTCTCATCATTATCACTCTCCAATAGTAATTGGACTTCTCTGAAACTCACAAAACTCTAAATATGTATATGAATACTGACATTTTCCCTATTTCATAATCATAAATAAGCGGTGGTTTCCCATAATATTCAAATGTACGAGAAAACTAAAATTGATTTTTCATTAAAAATGTAAACTTTCAAATATTAAGTGTGCTTTTAACTGGTCCGTTTGGAAATTAAAATCTTGAAATCGTGCGATTCAGAAGTAGCAAGGAACCCAAAGCTTATATTTGAACCGAGACGGATGAGTTTCATTTGAATTTTACCAAAGACGGGTGTGGTTATTAGTAATTTCCAAATTTAGAAATATATAAGTCAAACATTGAATGTCGTTGAGAATCCCGACCCCTTGAACTTGAAGCAATTTCTGTCAAGTTAGCCGATTTGCCTGTTCAAAAAACTGTTATATGTATATGTTATATGTACTCACACTTTTTGAAACGAAAACCCAATTTTGAAATCCCTCTGTCAACACTCAACAATGACCTCTCCGATCAAGTTTTTTTTTAGCAAAATGAGTTTTAGATTTTTGGGAGCCCACTGATTCAAAAGCAACAAAAATTCGCCTTTTTCTATTTGGAATGCTAATATGACTGGAGTATTGTCCATAAAACATTTTAACGAAAGCAAGCATTTGCTTACAAATTTTCGAACAACAACAACAATTTGTTGGCTTCATAGCATTTGATATATTTAGCCTTTGTAAAATAATATTCTGACGGGAGAAAGAGAAGAATTTGAGAAAAAAAGCTATCTGTACTATTCTAATGATTTTCGAGGGTATTTTGCTAACTTTTCCTGGGCTTTCATTTACAACAAACAACTACTCTTCTTCGCCATGGTCTTAATGTAATAGTATCTAAAGTTTCACATTTACATTATATGCATCATTTTACGACACAACAAAAAAATATCTCTAAAAGTGTAAAATAAAAAAATGGTAAATTACATCTGTCGATTTTCCACATGCATATTTTCACCCAAAAGTTTATTTTCTCCCCAATTAAGATGTTTTCTTTGCCGTCGCAGCTCACAGTTGGCCACCGAACATAAAACGCACCTAATAATTATTATCCCCAATCCGATCGCGATCGGGACTATTTTAGTTAGTTGGCGCAAAATTATTTTAAGATACCGCATTTTCGAAATTCTGGTGCGTGGGAGAAATCAACGCAGCCGTATTTTGGCAAATGACATAAACAAGTCATATTGCCGGATTTTTTGCGAAAAATTCAGGAGTTTGTGATATTAATTGAATTGGTGTTGTGTCTGAATTGTTGGAAGCAGTCGTTGCATGTGGCGCCTATAGAAAGGATACAATTCATTTTTATAGGAATTTAATTTATTATTTCTGCATAGCTCTGAAAACATTAAAAGTATTGAACTTGTCTTCATATCTGTAGATACCCTTTTGATTTGTATTTCTGCTCAGCGGACACACTAATATCCTACATATACGGAAAACCTCTCTACAACGGACAACCACGGGACTATCACAGTTGTCCGTTGTAGAGGGGTGTCCGCTATGCAGGAGTGTCCGAATAAACTCAGTGAAAAGTAAAATACTCGTACATATTTATACAAGAGACATTATTAAGGCGTACTGTATCTCTGGTGATATTGTATGGCGAACATTTAGTTTTTCTAACCAGATAACCGGAAAGTTTCCTTTTCCATTGCCGGGCAAATTTCTTGGTGTTAATTTTTTGAACAAAATATTTTCTCATATCAGGACAATCACATAGCCGGACACTGGACTCTATGGGTGTTTAATTTCAGTGTATGCCTATCGTGAGCGGACATAGAGACTTTCACAAACAAAATATTCAAAGATTTAGTGCCAGGAATACTGCAAAGCAATTTTGTAGTCATTCCTATTTACGAGGGGATTGTAGAAAAAGCAAGGCCTTGTGTTTCGTCTGTTAGCGTGCCCTTCATCAATTCTATGACAAATATTATTGCTTTCTTCTATAAGTGACAATTTTCAAAGAATTTTACCAGTGTGAATACGTAAAGTAATTTTTATCACTTGGTTAACCCTTTCGCTCCCAATGATGCCATATGGCATCATGCAATTTAATAATTTTTTATAGAAAATGTAAGAAATAAATTTTAACTTTTTGTGTGATATTAGACTCTCCCAATAGTGTAATACCTAGTTGATTTTTTCCAGCGTGAAATTTTTGGTTGAAATTTAGCACTCTGCTCTAATTTGGGGGGGGGGGGGGTTATGGACATGTCCTTTCGCCAAATTCAAATGGGGGGATAATGGGGGTCGTTGATCGGAGCGACTTCATGTTTCTCCCAAAATAATATTGAACTTATTGTGAATACTTGTACGAAATTTTACGGCTGAACTAACATTCTTTCAAGAGTTATAGGGCTTTTAAAAAAGGTATAAAATGAAAAAATTCTACTTTATTTTTAAGCTAGCGCGGAATCATTGAATAGATCTCTAATGTGTTGTATACCATTGCAAAGATAATTTTAAGTAGTTTTTTTCGTTCTCAGACTATTTTCTATATCTCTTGTTGTTTTTGAAATACTCGCAAAAAAAACGAAAAATGACCCCCATTTCCCCTTTTTTTAAGGTTGCGGACCCCCAATCGATTGGGACTTTTTTTTCCCATAATCTGGGGATCGTCTCTAACCATTCTGCAAAAAAATTTATGATGTAGGGTTTTTGCCGACCAAATATCTCATTTTTCACACGGAATTTGCTAAGTGCCCTTTCAGTCCCAATGATGCCATATGGCATCATGCTCTAATTTGTTAACTGTAGCGCTTAAAATTTTATTTTTCAAGAAAATATCATAAAAGATACTTACTGAACGACATAATGTTGTTAGAAAAATTCTCCGCCTAAAATCCATAATTTGGGCATGAAAGGGTTAAGAAAAAGTGTCCGTTCAAAAGAAGTAAAATCCTACGTAAAATTGTTTCCGGGGATCCAAATTTGGTTGTCCGCGTCCGTAAGAGGGGTGTCCGTTATATGGGGGTGTCATTTGCACTGACATAGCATAAATAAAAATCGGGACTTTTTGAAAATGTCCGTTTCGAGGGGTGTCCGCTCTGGAGAGGTTCACTATATATAAAAATGGAGCCAAAAAAAATGTATAGTAATTCATCAATTGAGAACGGCTGGACCGATTTGGTTAAACATTTTTTTTCAGTGGTTTGCAATTACCAGGAGAAGATTTTTACGGAAGAAAATTTTGGAAAAACCCTCCGGAAAAATCGGAAAATTGGAAAAATCGAAGTAATTCATCAATTGAGAACGGCTGGACCGATTTGGCTCAAATATTTTTTTCAGTTGATTCCAATTACCTGGAAAAGGTTTTCACGAAAGAAAATGTTGGGAAAACTCTCCGGAAAAGTCGGAAAATTGGAAAAATCTAAAAAATTCATCAATTGAGAACGGCTGGGCCAATTTAGTTGAAATTTTTTTTTCAGTTGTTTGCAATCGCCAGGAGAAGGTGACGAAAGAACATTTTGGAAAATCCCTCCGGAAAAGTCGGAAAATTGGAAAAATTGAAGTAATTCATCAATTGAGACCGGCTGAACGGATTTGGCTAAAAATTTTTGCAGTTGTTTGCAATAATGGAAAACTGTTAGGAAAACTCTCGGGAAAAGTCGAAAAATTGGAAAAATCTAAAAAATTCATTAATTGAAAACGGCTGGACCGATTTGGTTTAAATTGTTTTCAGTTGTTTGCAACTGCCTGGAGAAGGTTTTTACGAAAGACAATTTTGGAAAACCCTCCCGAAAAGTCGGAAAATTCGAAAACTTGAAAATCATTTTTTTTTGCTTGCATTTTTTCCACAATTAGTCCAGTACAATTGGTACAAAATAGCCCTAAACCTATACATAAAAAAAAGAAATTTTTGATGCCAAATTGTTGAAGACACTCCCTTATATACGCAGTAAAAAGTTAGACTAATTTGCGCCATGGGTTAAGGGGGGAGGGGGTGGCAAAGGGGTGAAAATTCAGTTTTGTACAAATATCTGGAAAACTATGAGTCTGAGCTTGAAATGTTGTGAGGACGAAACAAACTACATAAAATTACCTTTGTAATGATATGTAGCACTCTAGACATTTTCTCAGACAATTATACCCTAGACCCAAAAGTGTTAAGGTGGTATTACACTATCAAATAAAGTTTGTCCAGTGGGTCACACAAAATTTGTCCAACTTTTGCAATGACCAAAAGTGTTTTTCGAGACCTATTACACTATGGGACAAACAAATGACCAACTGGTTTGGCAAATGACGTAGTCAGTCAGGTTTCAAGTCAGTTGTTTGACCGAGGCAAATTTACCTATCACACTAGTATGACCGTTTCAGAAAAAAATGACCAAAGCTAACTTATAGCTCCAATATGTAGTATTTAGAGTGGTTATTGTACATTGTTTCATTTCTTTATCGAATTTGCAAAGGTTAAGTTTAATAAATGTTTCTTTAGTAAATTAGTTTAATTTTGCTTGAAGGCGTAATCTTGCCTCTTGCTATTTAAAATGCTATTTAAAATTTAAGTGGCCGCGGAGAATGAATAGAAAGTTAGAATCGAAAAAGGGGTGTACGGAGAACTTAGGGAAAATTAGAGTACCAGCTAGCTCTTTTTAGAAATTTTCTGTGTGTTTCATGCAGGGGTGTACTCAAGAAAATATTTCGACAGGGGGTTTCGGAATAAGGTTGGCGGTGCTCATATTTTAAACTGCTCAGTGCATTCAAATCACTGAGTTTATACTAAAGAACACTGGGAAATTATCGTTAGAGTTATAGGGACCATCAGATTTTTGAACCTTCAAAAATGTTCTCCGACTTCTCGTTTGTAGCTTGAATAATATGGTCCTCTTTTATTTCTAAAAAAAGTATTTGTTTTTGATCGATAAAGCGAAGGTTTTACTAAACTACATACTAGCAACTTATTGGTAAAGGTAAAAATCAAGTGTTTCATCTTCCGTGATCCTCGAAATTAGAATAAGTATTTGATTTTCTTTTAGTTTAATTTGTATTGGAGATTTTTTCTGTAATATTTGTTTACTAAGCAACTTCACCGCTCTATACGGTTGTAAAGAAAGCATTAAAAGCGCTGCAAAGCTTCATAGTATTTAGACGACCCTTGGGGTCTTCTAGCAACGCCATCTAGATATATCATAGCCGCAACTCAGCTGTACAATGATGTCATGGATCCTGCTTAAATTGTTCGTCGGACACGGGTAAACAACAACAATGTCATGAGAAGCAACAACAATGCAATGCAATTTAATCTGCGGATTAGACTTTTACGAGTCTACATTGCGGCCTTAATATATAGACGGCGGTGCTTCTAGTCACTGATCAGGTTCTTTCTCCCGTCTCATCTAAAATTGCGGAAAGACAAATTCAAAATTAACTGCGGATCTTAGTCTCAAGCTAGTGGAAAAAATGAGAACCATCGGGGAGTAGTTTTAGTTGTCCTACTTCTAACCTAAGAGTCCCTACAATCAATCTTTTTCCAATGATCAGCCTGGGTTCATAATAAAATTCTGAAAGTAATTACCTGATAATTTTTGTGAAAGAAGAAATAAAAGAAACAATACTTGGATGATTGTTATATCCCTTGCTCTTGCTTACTGTTAGGTTGCTACAGATTACTTGTATGTCGGGCTCGAAACGTGGACATTGTGCTTTGGAAGTTGCGGTGCGTGTTTTATTTTAAGCCGATTTCTCATCCAAATATCATCACCAAATTTCGGAGGGGGTTGGAACCTCCAAATCCATATGTAGGATCGACACTAGTTTCAAGTCATTTATTGTGAGTCCGTTGGACCATGTAAAAAATCAAACTGCCACCCTAAACGAAATTATTGAAGCACGGGAACGTTTTTATCGTGACTTTAAGAGCGACAGCGATAGTTTCATATCTCCGTTCTCGATTTATGCCAATATCTGGTAATAAGATACAATATCCAACAGTTGCCTAAAGGTTAACCCAAATTGAACAATAAATCAATATTTTTCGTCCTTTAAATTTTTTCCACATTTTTAATGGGAGATATGTACTGTGTTTCCACCGGAAAAAGAGATAAATTCATTTATAAATCGTTAATTACTAACCACCATGGGTTACACAAGAAATTGCTAATTTTGGAATGACGTATGACCAAAAACTGCAAAATAAATTTGACCAAAGATCTGTTTTGTTATTACACTAAGGTCATATGTTTGACCCGAAATGAATGACCACGATTGTCATTCATTTTTGGTCAAACACATTTTTGGTCATTTATTTTGCTATTACACTAGTGGGGCAAATTTTTTGCGTCATTGGTCAAACTTTATTTGATAGTGTAATACCTCCTTTATAGTGAATTTACATTTTTTGAGTTTTACATTTGGCACTGTAACTCCTGATAAAATAGATCTTCGGTCATAAACTCTTGTCCATATATTGCTAACAAAATTTACTTAATTTCTATCAAAAATTGGAATGCTCCCACCATTGACGCCCCCTCACTCCTCCTAACATTTTTCAAAAAGGCATGCCTGTAGCTTCTTATTAAATTGAGCCAGGCAGATCAAATTTGGTGGACTGCTTACTCTAAGCTCCATTATGCTCCCCACCAAAAATTATTACCATTAGATCAAAACTAAGAGTACCCCCCATACAAAGTGACCCAAATTTCTAACAAATTTCACATTTCTTCACTTCTAAATTCTATCTAAAATAGAAAAAAGAATTTATCTCTTAGAACGTCCTTATAACATTTAACTGTAGTCTTCTTAATGTATATCCAAAAGTTTGTACCAGAGCGTGTCTTACAAGAACGAAAAATCGGGTTTGAAGGTTGCTAGTACACGTTACTCGAAATATTCGCAAATAGCCTTAGAACTGGTATCACGTACTGACCTTCAAACCCAATTTTTTGGTACTTGTAGCGTACGCCTTGGTACAAACTTTTGAAAATACATTCACAAGCCTACAATTAACTGTTATAATGACGTTCTAAGAGATAAATTTTTTTTCCTATTTTACATAGAATTTAGAAGTGAAAAAATGTGGAATTTGTTAGAATTTTCGTTCATTTTGTATGGGGGGTACCCTTAGTTTTGATCAAATGGTAATAATTTTTGGTGGGGAGCATAATGGAGCTTAGACTAGGCACTCCACCAAATTTGATCTGCCTGACTCAATTTAAAAAGAAGCTACAGGCATGCCTATTCGAAAAATGTTAGGAGGAGTGAGGGGGGCGTCAATGGTGGGAGCATTCCAATTTTTGGTAGAAATTAAATAAATTTGGTTAGCAATATATGGGCAAGTTATTATGACCGAAGGTCTATTCTAACAAGAGTTACAGTGCGAAAAGTAAAACTCAAAAAATTTAAATTCACTATAATACTTTTGGGTCTAGGGTATAATTTTCTGAGAAAATGTCTAAAGTGTTACATATCATAACAAAGGTAATTTTATGTAGTTTTTTTCGTCCTCTGGACATTTTAAGCTCAGACTCATAATTTTCCAGATATTTGCAAAAAACTGAATTTTCACCCCTTTGCCACCCCCTCCCCCCTTAACCCATGCCGCAAATTAGTGTAACTTTTTTCTGCGTATATTGAGCAGTGTATTCAACAATTTGGCATCAAAAATTCCTTTTTTTTTTGGATGTTTGGGTTTTGATCTATCTGTACTATACTAAATAGCTTTTCGAATGAACAAATATAAAATTCTTAGTAGAAAACTCGGAAAATTCAGGAAGAAAGTTTTGGATTTTATCGAATGATTTGATGATTTTAGACGATGAAAAGGTGGAAAATTCGTTATGAAGCTTTTGATAATTTCGAATAATTGAGGAATTCATTGTGATAAAAGACGTTTTGCGTTAAATTTTGGGTGAAGAAGCTAACGAGATAAATAATTGCTGTACTGCGAATAACTATCAAACACGCGCGAAATTATGAGGACAGTGCATTTTTTCACACTTTTACATTCATCTTCTTCTGTTCATATTGGCGTATCCCGACCCCATTGTGGAACAAATATAATGACGAGATGGCTGACGACATTTTGCATAGATTTCGCATAACAACTTCGAATTTCGATCTGGAAATTAACGACGAGATGCGCAACGAAGCGTTAGTTCTTATCGAAGACATGACCGTGCTCATGTGCGGCAGTCTGCTGTCGAAATTGGGAATGCCAGCGCCAAATCGTTTGATGGATGTAATTAATCGTGACTTGCAACGGGAGCAGCATTATGATCGAGAAGAGCTGGCCGAACGAGTTCGAATAAATGTTCGAATGTTCGAATAATGTGCTTTTGAATGCCGAGCAGAAGAACGTATACGATTCGCTTATGAAGGTTGTTGACGATGGAACAGGAGGCATTTACTCTCTCGATGCTCCTGGTGGGACAGGCAAGACATTCGTCATGTCGTTGATTCTGGTAACGATTCGGTCAAGATGTCAAATTAGATGGCTTTTGCATTCTCTGGCATTGCTGCTACATTGTTGGAAGGCGCTCGAACTGCAGATTCCGTTTTAAAGCTGCCGATGAATCTACTCTTGGGTGAGAAGCGAACGTGCAAAATTACCAATAGTTCGGCAACAGCGAAATTGATGCGAGAATGCAAAATCATGATTCGGGATGAATGTACGATGGCGCATAAGCGAGCTTTGGAGGCAGTTGACCGAACGATGAAGGACTTAAGAAATGATTCGAGACGATTTGGTGGGGCTCTGATATTACTCTCCGGAGATTTTCGTCAAAGGCTTCCCGTCATCCCGAAATCTACTGCTGCGGATGGACTTAATGCATGCCTGAAATTGTCAGCTTTGTGACGGCATGTCAAGAAGTTGAAATTGACTACGAACATGAGAGTCGCATTGCAGAACGACCCATCGGCTGCTGAATTTCCAAACTATTCGACGGAGTTTTTGAACTCGCTTGATGTGCCAGGAGCCCCGCCGCATAATTTACAGCTGAAGGTAGGATCGATCATAACCAGTTTACGGAATCTAAATCATCCGAAATTGTGCAACGGTTCGCGGTTGTCCGTCAAGAAACTGATGAACAATGTGATTCAAGGAAAAATTCAAAGGAGAGGAAGAACTTACCCCAAGAATTCCGATTATTCCAACTGATCTTCAATTCAAGCGGATTTATTACCACTGTAGAGTTTATTTGAAGGCGTTGAATTTGGGCGAGGCGAATATTTATAGGTATAGTTAGGAGGTTGGTTGGGAGTCAAAATCGCTCATAAATTTAAAGTTGTGTCAAATTGTGGGCGAAGTGAACAACGCGAGCGAAGCGAGCTCTCTTACCTAGTTAAATATAAAATACAAAGTGCCTAAAATCACATCAATTATGTATTCTCAAAATAAGCTCCATGCTACACACAAACAAACAATCGAAAACAAAATGTGCGTACTGTTGACCATTGCACAAATTTCATTTTAGTATTTTCTGATCCAAACCATTACCCTGACATTCGCGCACCATCATACCGATTAAATGCAAACAAAAATCATCATATGAACTTCGATTAAACCTATTTGAAATATGTTAATTGTATTTACTTATCATTTCAGCGTTAATTGTTAGATTTTTGACAAAACGATACATTGGCGAATATGACCATCAGACAGGTTTGTATAAGTGCATTGCAAATATTGGCCCGAAGCAAAAACCTCCTGTTGTACGTGTATACATTGCTTTTCCATGATTAATTGCATTGCATGCCCAAATAATGTTTTTTTTCTGTTGGCTCTTGTTGTTCCATGCAATAGTGAAATTTTCGGTATATTTATCAAAGTCCATGCGATACGAGCACTAAAAGTGCAGAAACTCACAAAAAATGTTTGAATTTGAATAGTCTCTCTATGCTCATGCAAAACACACTGCCAGGACCAATCAACATCCAACTGACTGATTGTGGGTATCCATCTATCCTGTCTATTGAACCTACACGGTAGAAAAATCGAATTGGAACTTCTAAAATAAAGTCAATTCTGCATCCAATATTATTCATGCACTCACCTCCATGATGCATTGTATGCCTATAATTATCCTAATTGTATGTAATATGTATGCGTGGTGAAACATAACAATATGCGATGGCAATCTGTATGTAAATATTATGCGATTTTGCATCTGCCGGCTTTATATTGTACATAGTACCTAGCCTACGTTTGTATGGTTGGGAGGCTTTTGTTTGCACTATAAATAAATTAAATGGCAAACTATTGATGTGAAATGAAATCCCTTTTCACGAACGTTGCGGCATTATGTTGCATACTCAATAATGATATCGATTTCGTTGTAGCCTGCTCCCTGCTGTTTTGGCTTTTCAATATTAGATTTTTTTTAATATAAATCAAAAAGCACTAATTACTAACTATGGTTGTATTAATACTTATAATTGAGTGGCATTTTTAGAACTATGTATTAATTAATGATTTAAAATTAATGTACTGTGGGGATTTAATGGATTCTGGGAAGTTTCTTATAATTACACTGAACCAAATCGCCTGCTAAAGTAAAGAAAATATAGCTCAAATCAAGAAAAAAAGACAATAAAAAACAGCCAAGAAATATTTCTCTTCACTGAACCAGAGACACTTCTGACTAATCTACTACAACGCTCCAATATAAGCTAAAGTTAAAATAAAGCTTTTCCACGAGCTTTACATGAAAAATGTCAAAAAAATCTATTTATCAAGCATTTGTTTGCTTGAATTGAAAATAATGGTTTGGGCTTGAATCTACTTCCTATTTCTCAAAAGAAGGTCTTGAAAATGGCTGAATTCAAATTGTAAGACGAAACCGGACGGGTAAACTTGCAAGACAAGAACCATCGTTCTTACACTCAAAAAAAAAAATTGTTGTAAAATTAACAAAAACTATACAAGATTGACAATTTTTTCCTGTTGATTCGCAGCTAATTAGTTCACTGTTTGAAATGACATGGACAAATTTGTTGAAACGAAAAGCAAATATCGTAGTTGAAATAACATGCCTTTTTATATAAATTGAAAGTATCCATGCTATTACAACAGTTGTTTTAGGATTGAATTGACATGAACATATTATTAAAATAACAATTAAAGTTGTCTAAATAAAAACGGTTTCTAATTGAAATAAGAGTGCTTTTTTGGTAATATTAACAAGGATAACTTGTGAATTTGATTTTAGCATGTTGTTTTTATATCATAACCATCGCTCAAATGTCTTGTATGGAATCAGAAGCAGTGTATATTTTAACAAAACATATTTATTTAGTTTAAAGATTAAAAAGAAAACATAGCTTAAAATAATACAATTCATATTTGATTTTTTTATAAATCATTAAATTTCTTTTTATTATTACTTTTTTTTTTGTTGGGAAGAGGTTAAACATGAATGACCGGACCCTCTATATATACCATTTCTTGGTTGATTCGCTTGCGGATGCTGATGCTGCTTCAACCTAGAAAATATTAGTAATTAGTTATCAAGAAAATTGGTTAATTCAAAATTATCGCTTACTTTATTGGCCCTCCATTTTTTTAGTACACTTTTAAAAATAATTCGTTCAGCAAGGTGGTCCAAGGGGATTAAATTATGTATTTTCTCGTTTTCAATAATTAATGAATGTGGCGCACTTGGTTTTTATTTGCTTAAATTAATAAAATATAATTTTTTTGTAACCACTTGTTATTTTATTAGTAAGCTACATACCCAAACATTGCTCATAAACAAATTGAAAGTTATCCAAGTTAAATGTCGTCAATAATTCTTTCAGTTGGGTGTCGTCGGAAATAATAGCAACACTATCGTACACGTACACGTAATCTTCGTTATCTTCCATTATAAACAAACTTAGAACTTCGATATAACAAGCGAAATTTAAATGCGTACTGTCAATTTTATAAAATTAATACCAAAACCAACGCATAATACCATTTATTTTGACAATTTTTCTTAGTTTGACATGATTTCTTATTTTCCTTGTAGTATCAATACTGTACCATGTTACATTTATCAGTTCGATGTATTTGTCCTAACTAAATTGATTTGTTAATTTAACATTTTTATTCTGGAATTCCTGGTTGTGACAACAATTTAACCTTGTCGTTTTGATTAATATAACATGTATTATGTTTTTAAATACAATGCATGTATTTTAACATTGATCCTTGTTATTTAAACATGTCGCTTGGGAAATTCAGCTTAAATCGACATTTTCACCTTGTCATTTTGTAAAATATGGAATGTTTGAATTGACATAATTTCAACAATTGATTTGAAGATAGTGACTGTTTTTTTAAACATGAAAGAATGTTTTAAAGCAACATTTTCCAATGTTGAAGTCACTTTTTCATGTTAACTTCACATGAATTCGAATACTTGTTAAAATAATAATTCAAACTTCTTAATTTCACATGTCATGTTTTTTTCAGTGTACAATCTGAAATGCATAATGCTTCTCTGCTGGCCACTACAAAAGCTCTCGCCGTTCGTTTGTTTGTGCTAATAAACGGACGGCGAGAGCTTTTGTAGTGGCCAGCAGACAAGCATTATGCATTTCAGATTGTAAGAACGATGGTTCTTGTCTTGCAAGTTTACCCGTCCGGTTTCGTCTTACAATTTGATTTCAGCCAATGGCTGAATTCAAATTGTAAGAAAACGACCGGACGGGTAAACTTGGACGACAAGAACCATCGTATGATCATTTCACACTATCCGATCAAAACACGGACCGGCGAACAATAATCACACAGCAAGTATGTATAAATGTTGCCATGCACGCTCCAAAGTTAGTGTACAATGAAGTGACGAGTCGACAAGATTAAAATGCAAGTAAAACACGCGCTAATTGTCTTTGCAGAACGCCTGAACTATTGGTAGGTGCAATCGTCTTATCGATCGTACGAAAGATCTTACGAAAGAAAAACAATCGTGTCACGATTTTTTTCTTTCGTAAGACGAGTTCTTGCAATGTGAAATGCACAATGCTTGTCTACTGGCCACTACAAAAGCTCTCTTGTCTTGCAAGTTTACCCGTCCGGTTCCGTCTTACAATGTGAATTCTCCCAATGGGATCAATTCAAGAAGAAATTTCCACATTTTGAGAAATTTTGTCTAAATTCGGGAATTTTGCAAATGAGAAAAGAGTTTCTTAATTTTAGATAGCCCAATTTTTTGAGTGTATTACTACCATAATTAAATAATTAAGGTTTAAGGGCTCCATTACACAGTCATATTTCTATTATCATATGTATGTCATATCCTTAAGCCTACTCAATTCATTCGGTTCAAATTTTAACAAATGTACTAAACGAAATCAAGTAGGCTTAAGTATATGACATACATATGATAATAGAAATATGACTATCTAATGGAGCCCTAAAAGGGAGCGACACATAGTAGCTTAACAGCTGGTAAAATTGTCAATAAATTTCTGTGGTCAAAAGGTGAAACAGTATAAGTCCGATTTGTTGAGTTTTCAGTAGCATTTTATATGTATTGTTTAGGTTTTAAGCTACTTTTTATAACCTTCGCTCATCGAGTGAAAGGGTATATTAACTTTGTCATGAAGTTTGTAACGCATTGAAGGAAGCATCTCCGACCATATAAAAAATGTATATATATGATCAGCGTGACGAGCTGAGTCGATTGGACGATGTCCGTCTGTCCGTCTGTCCGTCTGTCTGTCTGTTGCGACGCGTTTTGCTCGGCCAGTTTAAAAGCTATGGAGCTGAAACTTTGCACACATGCTTCTTTTTGTTGCAGGCAGTTTGTATGTTTGAATCGCTGAAATCGGACAAGGGGGTCGTAGGGCTGCCATACAAACCTACTCCCCAAAATTAGGTTCTTCTTAGAAAAACTTTTTTATTTATGCATTAATTTCAAAAAAATTTCACACAAATGTGTTTTCATTGCTGACACACAACATATGTAAAAATCGACCAAATCGGACAATGGGGTCGTGGGGCTGCCATACAAAACTAGACCCCCAAATTAGGTTCTTCTAAGAAAAACTTTTTTATTTTCCCATCGATTTCGAACAAATTTCGCACAAATGTGTTTCAAACGATATCACAAAACATATGTAAAAATTGACCAAATCAGACCATGGGGTCATGGGGCTGTCATACAAACCTAGCTCCCCAAATTAAGTTCTTCTAAGAAATTTTTTGTTATTTATACACCAATTTCAACAAAACTTCACACAAATGTGTTTCTATTGATGACACAAAACATATGTATGAATAGATGGAGTCGGACCATGTGGTCATGGGGCTACCATACAAACCTAGCCCCCCAAATCAAATTTTTCAAAGAAAAAACGTTTTTATTTGCACACCAATTTCAATCAAACCTCAGAAAATGAAATTTCTATTGACGCCACATAACAAACGTGGAAATAAATGAAATCGGACTATGGGGTCGTGGGGCTGGCATATAAACCCAACCCCAAAATTAGGTTCTTCGAAGAGAAACTTTTTTATGTATCCACCATTTTCAACCAAATCTCATAGAAATGTGTTTTAATTGATGCCACAAACATACGTAAAAATTTATGGAAAGGCCATGCGTTCGTAGGGCTGCCGTACAGCCCCCCCCCCCCCTTTGGTTCTTCTAAGAAACCCACATCCCCCGCTTCTCCCATTAAATCTTCGCCACGGCACTTATGTGAAAATTCAAGGAAAAGCATGGAAGCGGGGAGGACTAAACACAAGTTATAGATACGCCCCAAAAAACTTTTAGCGCGAGGGGAGCGAAGGGTATCCAAATTTCGGCCGCGCCCGAAATTAGCCTCGGTCTCGTTCCTAGTAATACAGTCTACTCTAATCGAACTCTAAATTGAACTGAAATAAATCTCTCTAAACTTAAAAAAAACTTAGATGTAAAGACATTGTCTAACTACTAATTTAAGCCACACATGTATATACTATATACTAACCCTGTCACTGCAATAAAGCTACTATTTATTTATTTATTATATGTATTGTATAATCTCAGGCCACGACTATGATACTTACACATAAGTTATTCTTCCAAATCCTACAACTGAACTGCATACTGCAACTGCAAATAGAGTCAACAACTTTAAATTGTGAGACCTCATAACTCAATTACAAGACACACTTAAGAAATAGCAAAAAAACATTATCTGTACATAGCTTTTTTGCTATTTCTTAAGTGTGTCTTATAATTGAGTTATGAGGTCTCGGAATTTAAAGTTGTTGACTCTATTTTTACGATTTCATAAATAAGGTTGTTTGTTTTTTTAATTATGAATATAAAATAAAACACTACCTAGGGGCAGAATTCATAGTCCACATTTATACTTAAGGGAATCCTTAAGGGACTGACGCTATTCATAGTCACTCAATAAGCAAACGCTTAAGGGTTTCCTAAAGGGTTCCCTTATTCGTTAAGGTTCATACAGTGGCGCAACCAGGAGCTTGTCCTGGAGGGGGCTAAGTCTATCGAAATTACTGACTGCCTCCGCAATGGTGCTTCTAAATCAGTAATGATGACATACAGCGGTGTTTCAACCTTACTTTCGATATAATTTTATCGTAACTTATACCATCTTGAAAACGCGAGTCAAATATCATACTCGTAGTCGGCACGTTCTTTCTGTTATTTTCATGAAAAGCCAATTTTGAATCACTCTTCCAGCATTGCAATTTTAGATTCAAATTTTAAGAAAATACCATTGAGAATGATCTTGTTCGCCCTCTAATGTTAAGTGGCACCTGCACGTGTTTTGACTTTTACTTCTGGTTGCATCCAACTCGCCTACGATTTTTTTTTAAACCGCTGGCTCCGTTCTTGTTGCCAGTGGCGTATTTAGAAAATTCTCAAAGGGGGGGCACAGACTACGGGGCTAATTTGTTCCATAAAGTTTTGGTGTGGAGATACCCGAGAGCAGCTACATAGGAAAAGATTGGCAAGACTGAGGGATCGTTGGTTCTTGATCCTTGATTTAAAGCGAAACTCAAGGAGACCTTAAGTTTTCAATAGACTTGAAATATAATATTTCAAGGTATGTGGGTAGCTATCTTGACTTCAAGTGAGGTTGACTACAGAAAATTTCAAGGTTTCCTTGAGCTTCCCCTTAAATCAAGGATGCATTGACTCGTGAATATAAGTGATTTATATGAAAAAGTATGGAAAATGTCATTTATTTTAATTTCGGCATCCTTGACTCTCATTAACTGCTTTTGGCTTTTCCTGAACCAAAATACGTTCCGCCAAAATTCCGCCAAAAAGTGGTTCTGCTTACTTTTGAAAGAAACTCAGATGAAAAGCTGATACAACAAATTTTGGCTGAATTCCATGGCAAGTTTAAGCGAATTTGAATGCAAAATTAGGATTTACTGAAAAAGAGGCCTTTGTATGTTTATGTCAAAAATCTAGTAACAGATTCCGTTAAATCGTAACAAGTGCTGAATATTATTTTACAAGTACAATCGAGAATACTACACTAAGGTGACCAGACTCCAGAAGGCCCAATGCTGTACACATTGCGGAACTTGGGAAACCAATCATACTAGGTATTTCTCCCCTTCTTTCACGCCGATTGGGAGAAAGCATAATATGTCACGAGGTTACCACCATGACGCATGCCATTGATAAATCGGCACCCCTCCTTGTACCGTTTTATTTAAAAGCTTCGTAGGCCTATCTTTCTTTGCAATAGATAAGCTGAAACCTCTTTGGGCAGTGGTTTTTAGGCAATGCGGAGTCGACCGCTTTCCTGGCACATCTACGGAGTGGAGTCCGAGAAGAGTCTACAGAGCGATGGGGTTGTGGCTTATTTCGGTTGGTATTGGCTATTATTGGATTTGATGGACATATTGTGGGGAAAAACATTTTATTTGTAAACTCTTACAAAGTCCTTTAGTATGCATAAAGGATGGAGTACAGTGATTCTATTGTTTTCTGAAATATTAAATTGCATCTTTTCACGACTGTAATTTCTGAACCAGCAGCTATAGATGCTTGAAACTTTAACCTAATATGGAAAGTGCGGTGCTCTACATCAAAATCTTCGAATTATGGGCAATTTTCGATTAGAAAACAAAAGAGCGATTTGGGCAGCTGTAACTTTCGAACGTTGATAGGGTGGACCTTGAAATTTGGGGGAAATGTGAGCGTCAAGTAGCTCTACACACTACAAGCGTGTCAATTCAGAAAGATGTCAAAGTGAAAATAAACTATTTCCAAATATTAAAGTGCGATTATCTCGCCAAATATTAACCATTCATGAGTAAAACTTTACACCATAAATCTCATCTTTTGACGGTTCCAACTTCTGAACTTTGACATAGCTAGTGCCTTGAAATGCATCAAATGTAGGCAGTGCGGTGCCCTACAAGTCTGCCAAATTCCAAATTTATTGGACAAATTTGATGGGCAATTTTCGATTAGTAAAGACAAAAGTGCGATTTAGGCAGCTGTAACTGTCGATAGGTAAAATCTTAAAATATAGAGGAAATGTGAGCACCAAGCAGCTCCACTCTGAGAAGTGTGTTACATTCCTGAACGATCGATCAGAGTTCCCTCGTTATCGAAAATGAACATTTGCCAAATGAAAGTATACTATTATCTTGCTAAAATCACCTTTAACCCGGAAACACTAACCTTAATTCCAGGCGCTTGTTACTAACCATGAGTCATTTTGACTCACTATGGAAATTGCTATATTTAAAGTGGAAGAGTATGAAAACTTGTGCCAGAATTCTTCGGAATACTTATTTTATACAAGCTATATTAAGAGTTTGTGCATTATATCCGAATAAACTGTAGAAACAATCAAGAAACCAAATATGCCAACTAAAGAATGTAGACGGTTGTTACTAACGTGAGTCATTTTGACTCACTGGAAACGTTCGTTTAGTACTAACCCCGTCACAGAAAAACACAAATAGCTGCTTACCATAAAATCGGAAACGTTTGCTTACTCGGACATTCATTAGAAAACATATTTCTTAAGGAATACATGGGTAGCCGAACCCAATGGCCCAACCGCCCTTTCTACGAAAAATGGAAATTTGTGGAATATGCGTCAAAATGACTCACATTAGTGTTCCCGGGTTAAAACAGACTGACTACAGGCTTCACCGAGGAGGTTATTATGTATAGGTAGTGATTTAGATTTTTTGTGGCATTGAGAATGCTGTACATTTTGCTGTACATTTACTAATGCTGTACGACAGGTCAAAATGCTGTAGGTACTGTAGAGCAAAATGCTGTACGTCTGATCTGCTTATACTACACGGTTGTAAATTTTGGTGTAAACCGGGAGTAAATTTTATAAATAAAATAGTATTTTATCTATTCCAAAACTTGAATTAAATTTGACCCTTTTCAACTTATAATTTTAGTTTATTCAAAAATTATATTAATTATAACCGAATAAAACTATCCAAATACCCTTTTAATATTGTACATTTTAGACCGTTTGGGATAGAATAAATTGCATTGAATGTTGTTATAACATAAAAGGGTAGAATCTATCCTACTATGTTATCAAATCCACACTATCAACGGAAGAAACCCATTCAACCTAGAATCTATTGACTTGTAGTCTGTCTGGTTCAGTGAACAGCAAGCTTGCCTACAAATCACAGAATTGTGGATTCGAAGCCGACTGCACTCGTATTACAATTTTTATTTTTTCGAGCGGTTTGTATAAATTTGCTTATCAATTTTAAAATATTGAAGATTAAAATTTTTATCAAGAATACATACTTATACTTTTATTATAGTTCAATTATACTTTTGATAAAGTTTTTATATGGAAATGTATAAATATATTTTTTTTATAAAAATTACACAAAAATTTTCAGCCGTGTAGGAACTAGAAATGAGAAGGAATGGCTACGATGATGTTTACTTCGTGAAAATTGAAGCATTGAAGAAAGTACCCCAGGCAGGGCACTACAGACACCGAACCGTAGGAATTCAAAAATGAATGCTAAAAATGCTTTCCCACTAAAACACTTCAATTTTCAGAAAGAGAAGCATCTGGTTTAAAGACCTTTACAGCAGCCCAACACGAATTTACGGCCAAATTAAAATACACAAGCCCTATCGAAAAATCAGACCGATTGTTTCAAATATTTATCAATTCAGCGGCTTCCAAGACATCGATACCGCAACAACATCTCATCAAATTATATCAACATAAGATGGGGTCACTTCACACATGACGAGACTTTCAATAGCAGTCCTTGTTTCCGAACAGATTCATGTCGAGATTCGGCAACGTTTCATGACCACCTCGTTGCCTCGACATAATCACAGCTTGTACTTATTCTCTGAGAGTTCTTGTTCTTGTAACCACGCGTCTATGAAAATAAACTCAACCCGTTCGAAAAACGGAAAGGGTTCATCAACGAGTAGATCTGGCGAATTGAGAAGATGATGTGATGTGATAATGTTTCGAAAAAGATTTGCAAAGTTTAGTAATAGAAACGCTCATTTGGTACTACAATTTTTAGTATGGTGTGAAAAAAGTTTGATGATGGTGCTCACAGGGGGGGGGGCACGTGCCCCCTGTGCCCCCCCCTGTAAATACGCCACTGCTTGTTGCTAAAGAGGGTGAAGGTTTAGGGAAAGTGTAGCCCAGGAAATTAACGTGGTTCAAATTCATAATGAGAAAGTGTTCATTCAATTTAATTTCACCAATTAAAACGATTGCAGATTTCCCTCCTTTTCACTTTGCGGACCGCCTATCGCCTTTCAGGGGCCGCCATGCAAAAAAAAACTGTAAAAATTCAGAGGTACATACATGATTTTTGTCGATCAAATGTTGTATTTTTTTCGAGTGGTAAGGATGTTGCTACTTGCATAGACAATCGAAACAGGTAATAATATATGCTCTGAGAACAGGAATTTTTTTTATAAACTCTGCAATTAAATGCATTTCTTCATATTTCATTTTGAAATTTTTCACTTCCCAATTTAGCCCCTCTCTTGCTTGCGCCACTGGGTACATATGTAACCTTATATCAATTCATATATTTGTTGACAAATCCATATTCAAACACTTTGAAATTTTATATTTTATTTGTCACTTTCAGCAGATATGTATGTTCAATAAGTAAATCGTTTTTTAAATGAGGCAATGCCCTAACAAGTGATGTCTGTGAATACAAAGCTCCCTAAGGCAGTGGCGTACATCCTCCTGATGCGTCAAGAGGATCAACCGCCCCCTTCGGTCACACATTTTTCATTATTACTTAAGGTGCGAAAAACTAAGCAAAAGTAAAGCTTTTGCTGTAATTATGCAACGTGTGTAGTGTTTCATAAAAACGTGAAACCATTTTCAGAACTGCAATAGAAAATTTAGCCCTTCCTCAAGTTTTAATTATATCATAAATGTGTATCGATAGAATGGAAACACTGCAGCACATGGCTTTACGTTCATCTACTTTTTCACATTAGATCTGGGGTTTCGCACAGGCAATCCCTACTGAATTAATCTAGAAGTGCTGCTAGAAAAATTAAATGCAGGCACTGTTTCGCACAGGCAAGCCCTACTGAATTAATCTAGAAGTGCTGCTAGAAAAATTAAATGTAGGAACTGGTGAAAAAATTTAAAAATAATGTATGAATGTATGAGTGTTCTTCCACAGAAGCGCAATTTCCAAGGGTGAAATATATATGTACATACTCCAGCGAGTTGCGGCACACAGACTGCATTTCGAGTCGGTTTCGAACTAGTATTACATGGCGCGCTGCAAGGCTCATCAGATGCCTCTACGATCTACGTATGCAGCGCGTCATGCAATACCAGGAGAGGCATTACCGGACTCAACCAGTCAAAGGTGTACGATCCTCTTATATAGGACACATAATACACCCTGGTATCGAATCATATTAAATGGGCTAGGCAATGGCTAGCTTCGACACGGCCGCGTTTCTGACTATGTGTCAGAGAACGGTTTCAAACAAATTGCAATTGTGAAGTTAGTACCTTTTTTTTATATGGGAATAAAATCATACCTCATTTATGTTGTTATTCCTTCACTTGTAAAGCAGTGTTCATTCGTCTAAATACGATTAGGAATAACGACATAATGGGAAATTATGCTGTTATGATGGCGTAACCAAGCAGAATGTGACGTAACTATGCAAAATAAACATTAAATTCAATAGAATATTCAAGCGTGTTTGTAACTGTGCATTTTGCGTAACCATGCTAAGTAAATAGTTACATATGTATATTCAATTCAAAACAGCCCCAAAACAATATTCAAGCTTTGTGTCTTCTCTATACGACTAACATTCGACGGGCACAAGATAAGATGTTAGAGTTTTCGGGTATGCTATAGTCAATTCAAACAATCAAATCGAACACTGCCGCAACTTTTTTTAGGGTACGGTATAACAAGGTTGTACTGCACTGCATATTTCCATCAATTTGTCCATGTCAATGATTTTATCCTTAGAATAAGTATAGACATGGAGAGGTAAAATGTCGAATTTCACGTTGATTTCTTCCGCTTACTACGCTTTTACATAATAAGTAATGCCGCGAAAATTGCACGAAAATTGCAGCATGATTATAAATGTTAAAATAATTGTATTTGGCCAGTTCTTGCAGTTATTCTCTATCATGTCTAAGTTCCTTCTCTGATCACCGGTATTTGCAATTCAGTCTTGCTGCGCGCTCAGATGTGGCATCGTTCACTCTAAACCGCAGAAAGACGAACTGGCCTAGGTTCCGGGACAGTCTTCTCGTGGAACTGGCTTCGCTTCCAAATACTCCATGCAATGGACAACAATTGGACGATATGGTGAAACGCTTCACTGATGCTATGAGGGCTGCGACTACTGTATCATGTCCTGGTATATCATATTCAGGTAAGAAAAAACCAACTTGGTGGAATTCTAAGATTTCCGAACTAAGGGTCATGTGTAGGAGGAGCTTTAATAAAGCTAAGGCCTCAAGGCTCGAGTCAGATTGGCAATCATATAAGATACATCTCAGTTCTTTTAAAAAAGAATTAAGAAGAGCCAAGCGTAGTGCTTGGAGAAGTTTCTGTGAGGAAATAGAGGGGTCTTCTGAGACATCTAGATTCAGGAAAGTTTTGGCGTCTAACCCATCTATGCCTAGCTTCCTTTTAAAATAGGACGGATCGTGGACGTCTTCATGTAACGAGACTATCGAGTGTCTGCTTGATACACACTTTCCTGGAAGCGCAGCCGCCGCTTCACCTGAACTCCCCATAAGTCGCATACAGTCGTGCGATACGGCATCTATTCTTAACCGTGAGAAGATAATGTGGGCGATATCAAGCATCGATCCCTTTAAATCGGCTGGACCTGATGGTATTATACCTGCGGACTTGCAACAGTGTGTAGACATTACGCATCCTTGGGTAGAGCGCATACTTACAGCTTGCTTGGATTTAGTACACATTCCTCTTATCTGGAGAGAAGTGGGAGTTACTTTTATCCCTAAAACGGGTAGAAGTTCGCATGAAGGTCCAAAGGACCTGCGGCCCATTAGCCTTTCATCGACTATGTTGAAACTGCTTGAGAGATTAATTGATATTCATCTACGGACGACCATTCCATCAAACCTATTATCCATGTCACAACATGCATATTGGAAAGGGAGGTCGGTTGACACAGCTTTGCATTCGCTGGTTAGTTATATTGAAGAGTCTCTTCATCATCACTTCGCGCTGAACTGTGACGGTGACAAGTCATATTAAGTTACTGCTGTTTTGTCTGACCATAAAAATGAGTATTTCGTGCTTCGAGTGTAAATCTATTTTCATGAACGCCAAAGATGCGGTTTTGTGCAGTGATTGTAAAAACTATTACCACGCAAAATGTGTGAAAAATGAAACAATATTGCCAAAACCCGGAAAAAAACGAAACCAATGGAAGTGCGAATACTGTCATCAAAAAACATCTGACGGTGGTGAACTAAATAACAGTGAATCTCTAGTAGATAGTGTATATCAGAAACTAAAAGTTGACTTTATGAAATTCAGTGATGAACTCAAAAGTGATGTTAAACATCAAATCCATGAATTTTCGTCTTCCATCGAATTTATGGCCAGTCAATTCGACGAAATAAAATCAATTTTAAACGACATTAAAAAATTAAAGGACGAAAATAATGTATTAAAAGTGGAACTCAGTCGTCTAGCCCGGCAAAATACTGCACTACAACATGAATTGAGGTCTTCTTGTGTGTCCATAAATGGAATACCTGAAACTCCATCTGAAAATTTACCGGCCATTATACAATCAATAGGAACGAAATTGAAAATTAATGTAGAGGAACATGATATAAGCGTTGCATACAGAAAGTATCGCCGTATATCAACGGATCAACCATCTTCATCAAAGAGCACCAATACAGCAAAAAGCATCATCATTTGCAATTTCACACGACAGTCAATCCGAGATACATTTATGGAAAAATATAAGCTTTGTGTACGGGAGGCCGGTAACGGCCCCGGCATACGGAATGACAACGACAATGGGAAATTTTATGTGAACGATTACTTAGCGAATTATACTGCTCAACTACTGTATGAAACGAAGCTAAAACTCAAACCTGTTGGCTACAAATTTTTCTGGACTAAGAATGGAAATATTTTTATTAAAAAAGCTGAAGGTATGAAGGCTATAATTATAACATCAAGTAAGGACATATCAGGCTTATTATAATTTAATCATAAAACTCTTTTTTTTTTGTTTTCTCTGCTTAATTACTTAGTATGATGATAGATATGTTAAATGCTTTGAATTTTAATGAAAATAGCGTAACGAATGTTTTGAGTAATAGCCAAGAGTGCAAACAGTTCTTTAACGAGACTAGTTCTATTAACATTATGCATATGAACATTAGAAGTTTGCCCAAACATTTTGATGAACTCTGCGTTTTACTAGATGCTATTGATACCAAATTGGATGTTATAGTATTGTCCGAAACTTGGATGTCAGATACTGACTGTTTTAATATAGAAGGTTTTCGAATGTTCAATGCGTGTCTCAAATATAATAAGTGTGATGGAATAGTAATCTATGTAAATGAAAAATATAACGTCAATTATTTTAATCATCAAATCGAAAATGCTAACATTGTCGACTTAGAAATATCATATCAAACTTTCAAATTGAATATTACGGGGATTTATAGACCACCCAATTTATGTCCTAACACTTTCTTGTGTTCATTAGATACATTTTTAACTTCAAAACGCAACTGCGATCATCATCTAATCATAGGAGACCTTAATATCGATATCGCTAAAAGTAAATTAACTTTCATTGGTAATGAATATTTAAATATCCTAACCAGCTTTGGCTTCGTAGAGTTCTTGGAAGGGGAAACCAGAAAAGGGGCCACTAGTGCGACTTGTATTGATCACATCTTTTGGAAAACGAAAGGAAATGTTAAATTCTCGCCAGCAATTTTCGAAACGCATGTAACAGATCATTACAGTACTTTGGCCAAACTCAAAGTGCTAGATGAAGAAAATATAAATAAGGTGTCTGATACTAACAGTAAAAGTAGGAAGATCAATTTTGCAAAGGTTGTTCAATACATTGGGAATGTTGATTGGGGCCCAGTTATGTGTACTTATGATAGAGAAAACTCCACAAATGCATTTTATGATATTATTGATAATATTATAAACTGTTCATCATCAATTGTAACAAAGAAACTCGAGAATTCTAAATTTAAATCTGTCAAACCATGGGTCACTAAAGCCATAATTACTTCAATTAGGAAAAGGGATAAATTCGCAAAGATGCATAAGGCGCGTCCTGATGACGTAGATTTATTTTCTCGCTATAAAACATATAGAAATAAGTTAACAAAAGTGCTTAGAGCCGCAAAAAACCTCTATTATTCCAACGAAATTAATAATGTATTAGGTAATAGCAAAAAATTATGGGAAAAAATAGATGAAGTAACTGCACGTAATTCACATAAATCTACACATACCATTTCAAACTTATCTGATAAAAAAGGGGATATTGTAACTGATCCAAAAGTAATCGCTGACGTTATGAATGAATATTTTATATCGGTTGGTGAACAATTATCTCTTAGCTTCGATAAAGATGCAGGAAGCTTAAATTGCCCACCAGAGGTCAGACTTAGTACTATGCCTTTAAATTTATGTCCAGTTACGGTCCCGGAAGTGCATAATCTTATCAAGGAACTGGATGCAAACAAATCACCTGGTATAGATGGATATAGTGCCAGATTTTTAAAGACTGTTATATACCATAATTCAATACCCCTGACGCATATTTTCAATTGCTGTTTGAGACAAGGTTATGTTCCATCCAAAATGAAACACGCTATAGTTATCCCACTATATAAGGGAGGTGATGCTTTGCAGGCTAATAATTATAGACCGATTTCGCTTATCTCAAATATAGCGAAAATATTTGAAAAATGTATTAAAATGAGGCTGTTAAAATTTCTACACGAAAATAATATACTTGCGCCTAACCAATACGGCTTTAGAGATGGGCTAAGTACATCCGATGCACTGTATGACGTAACGAAATTCCTATCTATGGCGAAGGATAAAAGTGAAAAAGCTGTAGCTGTATTTTTAGATATAAAAAAGGCGTTCGATACGGTCAATCATCAATTACTATTACAAAAATTAGAAAATTTGGGAATTACTGGTACAGCTTTATCTCTTTTCAAATCCTATTTGACAAATAGAAAACAGGCTGTTAGAATCAATGGATCTACCAGCTCTACTAGGGTCGTCAACTGTGGTGTGCCCCAGGGAACTGTTTTGGGACCCATTCTTTTTCTAATCTACATAAACGACCTTTGCAAATTGATAACAGGCGCTCAAAAACATTTAGTTTCTTTCGCAGACGATACTGTCTTACTATTTAAAAGCCATGACTGGGATACAACTTTTAAAGATGCAAATGAAGGAGTTTTATTAATCTATAAATGGCTAGTAAGACACAAACTGACGCTAAATATTAAAAAAACCAAATATATAAGGTTTACTGAAGCAATTCCAGGAAATAATGACAATCATAATATTTATATAAATAATGTAGGAATTGAATCTGCAACTAACGTAACGTATTTGGGTATTGTAGTTGATAACTTATTAAAATGGGATGTACATATCGATTATATAACCAAAAAATTAAGGAAGACCACATATGTTTTATATACAGAATAATCGACAATAGTGTGTGTGGACAGCCGCCATCGCCATCTCGCCACGTACGAGATGCTTAGCATGCAGCCGTCCTATTTTCCCAGTTGCGGGGAATACGCATCAAAAATGAAAAATGAAAAAAAAAAAAAAAAAAAAATTTTTTTTTTTTTTTTTTTTTTTTTTTTTCTCAAAAATAGTGCATGAAGCACGATTGTTGTCGGTTTCGACCGGCAGAACATGGCACACCGCGTCTCATCAGATGCCACTGCTTCGCGGTGTGTCATATTCTGCCAGGAGTGGCATGACCGAGAACAATGTCCGGTGGTATACAGATTGTGCCTTATATATTGGCAACAATCGTACCTGGGAGCGGATCATTAGATATCGCAAATTACAACGTATAATTTGCTGACCCGCTCCTACCATACACCATATCTTGGCAGTAACTACCATTGTAAACAGAATAATCGACAATAGTGTGTGTGGACAGCCGCCATCGCCATCTCGCCACGTACGAGATGCTTAGCATGCAGCCGTCCTATTTTCCCAGTTGCGGGGAATACGCATCAAAAATGAAAAATGAAAAAAAAAAAAAAAAAAAAATTTTTTTTTTTTTTTTTTTTTTTTCCTCAAAAATAGTGCATGAAGCACGATTGTTGTCGGTTTCGACCGGCAGAACATGGCACACCGCGTCTCATCAGATGCCACTGCTTCGCGGTGTGTCATATTCTGCCAGGA